>VALG01016019.1:0-14047 GCA_009835305.1 Ipomoea purpurea | reverse complement strand
TTAATTTCATCTCACCAACCAAATACCTTATAAGCCTCATCTTTACTACGATTGCATTGAATATAATTTATTTTTAAACTTAAAGAAATTATTGATCTTCTTCTTAACTTTTTTGTGGTTTGAACACATTAGTCTATTTTTGACTTCTATTTGACATACATAGCTCAAAAGCTAATTTAAAATTGAAAGTTGAAAGGTTAAAGTGTACTCTAAACTTATTTGAAGCATTACTTAGGATAACGTTTTAAAAATAAATTTATTATTAATCTTAATTTATATATATCAAGCAGACTTATAACTTATTTGTAATTTAAAATAAAACTATAAAGTCTACCCAGAATAGAGTCTTTCATACGAAACTAAAGAAATGCTGAAATTCTGAATGTGAGAAGTTGTATAAAAGTTAAGAATTTGGATATTGGATTGCATCAAATATTTGGGCCTCCGTTTTAGCTCTTTGAATGAAGCAAATTAACTTCTTGACCAAATATATCGATATTGTCCTAATCGTTATGCTATGGACCTGTGCTACGGTAACGGTGCCGTTAGTACCATTCTTTTCTATTTTTTTTTTTTTAAGAAAAAATTTCCAGTACCACTTTATTATAGGAGTATATGTTCATAATTTATCACTAATATGTTCATAATTGTAAGATCATAATGTACAGAGCTCTGTTTCAGAATGCATAATTGTACATTCATTAATTGCATAACTATACATTCATAATTCCGTAACTGTACATTCATAATTCAATAATTGTAAATTCATAATTTTCGAAACTATATGTTCACAATTTTAGAGCTCTATGTTCATAATTTTATCATTATATGTTCATAATTGTAAGTTCATAATGCCAGAGTTCTGTGTTCATAATTCCAATAACTGTACATTCATAATTCTACATTCATAATTGCATAACTGTACATTCATAATTCCATAACAGTACATTCATAATGCCACAAACGAATAACGCTGTTAACGGCGAGACAAAATCAATTTTTCTTTTAACTGGAAAGGTCACGTTTTTCCTTAAAAACGACGTTGTTTTAGACTCGTGTCCACAGCATAATTTGCCATATTGTCCATTTAATGAATTTTAACCAAATTATCTTTGCCTTGGCTTATATTCTCATCATCCTCCTCTTCAAAGATATTTGTTCATGAATTAAAGCATTTTAGTAGAGCTGTCAATGCGGGCTGGCGGGGTGGGGCCCGTCAAAGTCGCCTTTTGGCGGGGCGGCTAAAAAGCCCACAAAAATATGGGCTAGGTAGGGCAGCCTGACTCGCCCCCCATAAGGCCCGCAGGCCCCGCCAACCCTTTTTTTTTTTTTTTTTTTTTTTTTGTCCCTAAAATCTAAACTAAATGTGCTTATGTTAATACTTAATTGCTATTCATAAGAAAAAACATAAAATTTTCGTCATCACATCATGACAAACAATAACACCAATAGGGGTAAGTATATATAATTACCGAAAACCGATAATCGATAACCGATAACCGAACCGTCTGATAATTTTGGTTAGCGGTCGGTTATCGATTATAAGGCAAAAAAAAATTCAATTATTCGACTATTCAATTATTTATCGGTTATGAGGGTGTGATAACTGCGATCACCAATAATCGACACTATTATTTTATATTATTAAAATTATACATACATACAATACACACACAACATACACACACACAACACACACACACACAACACAACCACACACACAACACACCACACAACACACACACCACACACACACACACACACCACACACACAACAACACACACACACACACACACACAACACATATATATTAATATATATTGACTTTATAGTATATATTATATATATTATATTATATATTATATTATATAATAAAAAGGCGGGCTGGCGGCTAGCAGGCGGGTAAAAAGCCGTTTTAATAAGCTTCAAAAAACACGAGCACACCCCGCCATTTTGGTGGCGGGACCGGGAAGCCCGCAGGCGTAAGTCCATTTTGACGCTCTAACGTTCAGCCTTATCAAAAATGGAGGTGCCCTTCATAATCGATAACCGAGTACCGGGTACTTATAACCAAGCTCATGCAAAAAACTCCATCTATATATCAGACGGTTCCGTTTTATCGTATATTGTGGTTTGAACCAGGTGATCCAATATATTGTCTGGTTTATAGATCATATAAAACATTCAATTAAATACTATATTTAATATACTAAAATGTTAATTTTCAATGTATTGAAGGTTTATTTTTTTTAAAATGGGTATATCTAAAAAATGAACATTTATCATGTATATCAACTAAACAATATAAACCCTTCAATTTATAAAATAATAACAATATATCCCCTCCATTGTGTTGGATTTGATACTAAAAAGGAATCATTGCTCCATGATTGTGATATATTAAAAACGAATTCCTATTTTGTAATATACGTAAAAGTGACAGACACAACTTAACAAGCTAACATCATACACATCATCTTCACAACTAGCAACAACTAGCACAATTCAAGACCTACAACTAACATAAACCGCACAAACCACAATCTAAACGTATATCTAATTATCTATCTATTCTAAGCAACACAAAAAAAAAACACACAAAAAAAAAAAACAAACCAAAAAAACACAACAACGCGCCATCTATCACTATCGGCACAGCGACCTGCGGCCTCTAATTGCAGGCCAGATAAAGGTACAGGCTTGCCCCACCTAGCGCCCATAATTTTTGGTGGGCTTTTAGACCGCGCCTACCCGTCCAAAAGCGGACATTGACGGGCCTACGACCCCGCCCAAGCCCGCCATTATTGACACTCTCTAAAGATGCTTTAATTCTATAAGAACAATACTTTGAAAGATGAGGATGATGAGTAATATATCAACGCCTAAATAGGCAATATAAGAGTAATTAGTGTATTAAAATTACATTATAAATGACAAATATGGCAAATATCTATGCTGTGGACACGAGTCTAAAACAAGTCGCTTTTAAGGAAAAAACCTGACCTTCCAGTTAAAATGAAAAAATTGATTTTTGTCTCGCCGTATACAGCGATTATGCTTTATGTTGGAATTCAGTAACTGAACTGTATATGGAATTCATGAAATGTACATGTATCAAATTATGATTGTAGAATTAGATAGCTGGGTAACAAAGGGGTTATAGATAGTGGCAAAATCGCTATAGAATGAGTCATTCTCAGAAAGCTCGAGGCTATATATATTAAACTTTGCAACGGATTATATACACATAATCAATTTACTGTCATGAGAGATGTCTATAATACCAGTGATAAAAGTCTTGAGCAACATAGAGCTCACAAATTACTGAAGTGACATTGAGTAGTGTAGCGAAAAATTATCACTGAACATTGAACAATTATCTGAGTCTGACAAATATGCAATGAATAGTACACATCTACAAGAGATATTAACAATAAATATATAATTAGTTATACAAAATCTTAACAGAATGACTTACAAAATTAAAGCCAAATATAAGGACGTGACCCCCACAGAGCTTCTTGACATTAATGAACTACAATTGATGAACATATGATCTAATGTGCATAACAATTTGATGAATAATCATATACTCCTATAAGTAATATGGTAGTCTTTGACCAATTTTCTCTTAATAGAAAAAGAATACAAAAAATAAAAGAAGGAAGCGTGATTTTGATTGGTACTCCTAAAAGCGCAGCTTACTCGGTTAGACACAGGTCCATAGCATAACGATTAGGACAATGTTATCGATATTATCTCTTATATGGGTAGTCCAGACGAGTGTCTAATTCGCTTTCATTCAAAGGCCTAAAACGGGGCCCAAATATTTTGAGTGAAAAAAAATTTTGTTTGTGCTTTAATTATGAGTACTTGATTGAAACTTACAAGTGTGCATCAACCTGAAGGTTAAGGTGCGTGGTTTTCCTTCTTAAGGTGCGTGATTTGTATGCTTAAGGGCTTAAGGTTCGTGAGTTGTTGAAACTTAAGGTGCGTAGGCCTAAAACCTTAGGTGCGTGATTTTCCTTCTTAAGGTGCATTGTTTTCTTCCGTAAGGTGCGTTATTTTCCTTCTTAAGGTGCATGATTTGTATGCTTAAGGTGCTTTGTTTTTTTTTTTTTTTCAAATAATGCCATCACCAGTTTAATTCAGCAAACAAAAGTTAAAACATGTGCAATAAATTCTTCTGGGTCTCCCATGCTCATAAACACCATCGTCAACCTTTGAGAAGCTGTCAGTGAGACCACCACCCACAATTAAGGCATTCACACAGAAAAGAGTTCCAATTCAGCCTCATCATATTTGCCGGTGATAGGAGATACCATGATTTGTGTATTTAAGTGCGCCATTTTAATGTTTAAGGTGCGTTCAACCGCACGGGAAGCCAGCCCGCACGCATGAACCATTCTCTCTCTCTCTCTCTCTCTGCTCTCTCTCTTTGTAGCTATCCATATTATTAGTATATAGTATAGTACTACCTATTTTATATATATATATATTAAATTAATATATTAGAGGGTGCAACCCATGAAGACCCCCTTTTAAATGAGATGGTGAGGATGAGACCCACCATTTATAAATTTTAATGAAGGATAAGATGAATAGACATATAGGTAAATAAGCCATATATTTAATTAGGAGGGTTAAAAAGTAATCATTAAGTTTTAATTTTGGTAGAATAGAATGAAATCTTTGAATAATAAAGACACACATATAATGGAATAATAGTAATCCAATATGGTTAGTAGGCTGGTGACCACTCAAACCGTGAACAAAGGGTTTTAGCCGCAAGAACATTGCAGAAGTTTGAAGATGGCGACTACTAAGCATCAGGTATGAGCTGCGCCTTGATTTATAAATTTTTTGGACGTTGGTCTGTGCACTATTGACCGACGGCCGTTGTCGTAATAAAACGTAACAAATTGTTTTTGTGTCATGTGATTTGTTCTTTCAATTATATGAAAGGGACAGGGCATTTGGAGGTTTTGTTGTTTTTGTATTAAAAGAAGAATGCACAAGCATTTGAGTAATTGGTAAAAGAATAAATGCGTAAGACATGAGAAATTGGAAAAAATTTAAACACGAGTGGAAAACCGGTAGTCTGCATTGTTCATTTAAATAAAATAAAATTAAAAAAAAAAACATTCAAAGAAACGACAAAACCGCATCATTCATCCGCATCAAGCCCATCATCCGAGATCCATCCGCATCTACAACATTGACACCTAGTCATACAAAAATTAATGCACAGTTACCAAAAAAAGTTACCACAACATAGTAAAATAATTATCATAACCTGAGCACACACTTCTCCTCGCCGCCGCCCCCACGCGCAGACCTAAATTTGGATCCTAACAAACCCAATATTACGCACAAGCTTAATATCTAGAACGCACCCACTTCCCCTCACCAGCACACCCACCTAAATTTGGATCCTAAAAACACAACATTACGCACAAGCTTAATACCTAGAACGCACCCACCAATTACTATCCCATATTACCCACAAACTTCACACCAAGAACGCACACACTAATTACTACCATATGATCTACAATATTTAATAAATGTGAACAACAAAAAGCCAATGACATTACCTTTCAAAAAAAAAAAAGCCAATGACGATTTAAGTAACTGTCCCCCCAATATACAAAAAATATAAATAATATTAATAATAAAATAAAAATAATAATAATAATAATAATTAATAAATAATAATAATAATATTCCGAATACTTAAAACAAAAATAAAATTATTGAACTCCAAGATTCAAATATGTTCAACAAGCGCACACATTGCCCTCACCAACGCACACACTTGCCCCACCAACACCATACATTCAGATCTAAACACCCAATATTACGCACAAGCTTAAACTAGAACGCACCCACCAATTACTACTTCCAGCATTACGCCACAAAGCCTACATCAATCCTAAAACAAATTTCTTACGTTTTATTACGCACCGCGTCACAACAACGCACAACCCAACGCTCCAAAAAAATTAAAATCAAGCACAGCTCATACCTGTGATAATACGTTGCCATCTTCAACTTCTTAATATTCTGGCTTCAACACCCTTTGTCCACGGTTTTCGAGTGGCCTAAAACTACTAACCATTTGGATACTATGAATCCCATTATACTTTTGGTCTTTCGATTAATTCAAAGATTTCATTCTAATTCTTAACAAAACTTAACACATTAATTAGAATTACTCTGTAACCCTCCTAAGTAAATTATGGCCTGTATTACCTATATTTCTCATTCAATCTCATCCTTCCATTACAGAATTATAAATCGGCAAAGATGTCTCTCGGCCATTCACTTAATAGGGTCTCATTGGATCAATTAGCTTATATAGTATAGTATATATATACGGTAATGTATAGTGTAGATACCTATGTTGAGTTATAGCGAGAGTATAGTGGTCATGAGTGAGGATAATAGGTTAGTACCCTATATTTATATAGCTTGTCCATGAGATCTCTATTAAGATGAGTTCATTGAGCCTACCATGACCTCCTAATTGAATCACAAACAGTATGGGTTGGGATTAAAAGAGATAAATAACTAAATTAATGATAGGTTTTAAACATAAGGACAAGAGTGTAATTGTATTAAGGTGGTAAATTTTGGTAAGAATAAGATTGAAATATTTAGCCTAATATTAGGGGGAATGTGAATGGTAATTAGTAGTATGTATTATTGAATGAAAGAAGAATGTGAAGTACATAGCGCAGAGAACCCTGAGGGAGACATCCATGGTAGCTTGTGAATGGCGAGTAACAACACGGGTATGTGGTTCTTGACTTTTCTTTTATTTTTTTTCTACGTTGGTGAGTGCATTAGGCGAAATGGCATGTGCAACTGCACGTGTGCTTCTTGGTGGTTTGGTTTGTGCGAATTGCAGGGGCTGTCTTTGGGGAACGACGTGTGCAACTGTCGGTTTTGGTCTATGCGTGTTTGTAGATGGGGCTTTTGTGTAAGGCGTGTGCATGCTGTTGGTAGGGGGCGCAAAGGACTGATGGCCGTCAAAGTGGATTTAAAAAAAAAAAGGTGTATGGTAGTGTTGACTAGGACTTTCTTAATGAGACATTATTAGGTTTTGATTCTCAATATACTTCATTAAGCTTATTTTGTTCTCCCTCAGAGAAAGTTGCATTTCTATCCTCTTGAATGGTGGTTCACTCCCTTCTTTTGTCCCAGGGTGGGGGCTTCGCCAGAGGCCCTTGGCACCCTATTTGTTCAACATGGTGATGGAAAGGCTGGTCAACAATGGCTACCAGTTGTCGCCATCTCAAAGAAACGGAGAAGGCAACCATTTTGATCGCCTTCTCCACCAACGAATGGCGACTAACTAGTCACCATCTCCGTGACGGAGAAGGCGACCTGGTCTCTTTCTCTGTCCCTGGGAGAGTTTGGTTGCCATCTCCAATCGTCGGAGATGGCGGCACCTTTTTCCGGCCACGTGTTGGTCGCCGTCATCAAATTTTACCACTATAATATCGACAAACAACCGCTGGAATTCTAGTGACCTTTTATTACAAGTCAGTAATAGGTAATTGGGCTTTGATATGATGAACTAAATTGACATGTTTATGTACCTAATTACAACTTTAAAAGGTTGAAGAGCTAATTGACTTTTCTGGTAAAATTCGATGGTCTAATGATTTTTTTCTCATAAAATTATAAATCTCCAACAATCTATAATTACACTATCAAAATTTTCTTTCAATAAATTTTTTTATAAAAATATCACCATATTTTGTCGTTATTTTAGGCGAATCATTCTCTTATAAATGGGGAATAATTACGCAGAATATCTAATTTTGACCCAGGCATACATCAAGATTTTGACAATTTACAAGTCTTGGCATATCTCTAGGGACGCATGACACCATAAAAGTGATAAAGTCTATTGATTCTATTTGGGAGAAGAAGAAGATAAAGTCTATTGATTCTATTCCTTATAATATTATATATAGACCTACCACGTTTCGATCTATCATGAATGCAATGATTGAGGTGCAGTATTCTTTCTCTTGGCAAAAGCTGAGTCTGACGATAGTGCAATGTCGCGCACTATATGTATAATATGTCCAAGTTAACATGAGAATAATACTTCTTCGTAAATACTTTAAAATAAGATAAAATTATAATTTATGTCTCTCACAAAATATGTCAATTATTAATGTCATTCCTAAATTATTAGTGGTGTAAATGTTGTAATTCAATTTTTAAAACATGACATATATTGCCCCTCCCCCTAATAGGAAGAAGGTGAAACATTGTTGTCGACGGAAGGAGAACAAAGGAAAAAAGAAAAATGGAAGAAAAAAAACATAGTCTTCGAATAGGAAAAACGACGGGTAACCACATTTACACCACTAATAATTCAGGGGGAAAGCAATATATATCACGTTTTAAAAATTGAAAGACATCACTAATAATCAGGACATTGATAATTGTATATTATGAAGGCATAAATTACAAATTTCCTAAATATTTATCGTTCATTTTCAATTAATTTGATGCGTCAAAAAACCATATCATATACAAAACAGGTAAGCCTAGGGTGTACCTGAAGTGGTAGCATGTGAAAATCTGCTAATTATTACGTGCACTTAGCGTGTGGTATCCGAAGGTTGCGAGCGCAAAACAAATGCAGAAAATCTGCTAGGAAATACGGAGGTAGCCTTACGAAGTACCGCATAAGAAAAGCATATGCTGGACCTGGAGGCCTACAGTAGTATGCTTTTGGTTAGCTGCGATGCCGATCAAGGTTCTGCGAATAATGTTGCCTGCCACCTACGATACGCCTCCTGAGTATACAGAAAGTGAGAGTTCGTGATTAAATTATGCAGGATACGCGAATTTCACTACCACAGCGCACAGAGTCGATGTTGCACCTTGCGATGAGTGCAAAGTAATCGACTTTCGAGCATGTGATGCCATATAAGTTTCTGTATTTTGAAAAGTGCTTTCACGCGTGCGCAGGGCCTGAAAGGTGGTGACGGTTACTCTTACTTTACACAGAAAACAAAGAACCTTGTGATAAAAACACGACCAAAATCGCTAACCAATGATATTGCGACTCGTGCAGGAAAAATACTTCATACGAAAACAAGAGCAGGCTAAATTACCCGCCATGCCACCACTCCAAAGTCTTTTAACGTACGTTGCGATCGCTATTGGCCTTGTGACCGAGTCTAGTTTAACTAAATAAACTATACATACCTTTTAAGTACAGGCACTAAATCAATATGGCTACTAGTACATGTTTTAGTCAGTAGCCATTATAGTACGTACTTTATAATTCATGAAATAGGCTAAACAATAAAATCTTTCTATTATATATCCAAAATCACACATCAATTTCTCCAACACAATACCCCACCACAAGATACTTGAGCTATTATCTTCGAGACGATACGATGACATTTGTGAGTATATAAACAAGACATGATAAATTTGGAATCGTGATTTTCAATGAATAATCATCCAAACGCTTTGTATACGAAATATATTAAGCTAAAAATCAATAGTTAAAATAAAATAGCTCCTTATAACACTAAAGGCACATATCTCTCACATTAACCACTCCCGTGAAAAGATTTGAGTTTATATAGCGAGAGCAACCGAGAATATTTGTCATCACATATGCAACGTGTGATTTACTGACTACAACGTAGCTGTTACTACCTCTCTGTCCACTGGGTTTTTATTTTTATACAATCTAATCTTGAACATACCGAAATCAATAAAGAGGGAGTGATGTAGTTGATATAGTAAGAATGAAGTGATAGTAAAAGTTATGTTTATTAGCTATTATGCTAAGATTATGGTGTATATCTTTAAAAAAGAATATTTGGTTGCGGTATCGACTTTATTTAAGGATGACGTGTATCGGGAACGCATTATACAATGATCCGTCCCCTGTCTATCTCCACACTATATGTGACATTTTTGTATGTTGTATACAAGCCTTGTCGCTCATATAAGAGAAGACATATTATAGACCGCCAACATTTCCCATAGCTGCGCAGAGAATTGCAAAAAAGAATTAAAATTAAAACGACGTCGTGCGCCACACCATCCAAACTCACAGAGACCGAGACAGCGCACTGCTGACAGAAGGCATATAACAGATATTGAAAAGTTCTTTTTATAAGACTAATATTTGAAAGCGCGAGAACTTTTATCCAAAACAGAGAGAGATCATGCAGGCCAGCAATCCACCAGTAGATAGTATCTAGACATTGACTTAGAGATCGGCAACCATATACATGCATATCAGGTCCAACTAGCGTCTAGTAAGAGCTGTTCTAACAGCTTACGAACTCTTATAGTTTGTCGTGTCAAGCTTGAATGCGGCGCGTCGCATCGAGCGGTCACGATCGCCAAAGAACTGCAACGAAATTAAGAACCCGAACCTCAGCGCAGCAGCCAGACTTGCTGACTTTTTAATTGTTTGTATTTATGTACGCGTACGTCCCAGGTCAGCATAGGAGACGGAGATAAAGAACCATCGTTTAGAAGGAAAAAATGAGTAAATTTATGCCATTATCAAATGCTCGAGGCATTTCACTCTCTGCTCGCAATCCCTCCAAATCAAGGCATCCCCTTAACTATCTGAAGGAGCACACGGTGCAATTTTTAACCTGACGGACGTGAGGATCATGAAAAAAATATATCGTACCCCCGGGCACAGAAGACGGCATAAAAGGTTTAGATTAACCGCGTAAACATGGGTGAATCTACAATACCGTCGTTTTATTATTCGAAGGACTAGTCTTTTTCTCCATTATCTACCGTTCTCCAAGTTATGCCTTTGTAAGTTCTCCAAACAATTTCACCATTCGTTCAACGTCATAGTATAGTATGCGGTAGGGCTAACTGAGCATATTGAGATTACGCTCAGCTGCTACGAGATATTCTGAGATCCCAAGTGCAACGCTGCGTCAGGATCTTCCTAAGCGACCACGGCTATAGTATGTAAGGGTCTAACCACCTCGCAAGACGGTATGGTGAGAATTTGCGATAGAGATTTCGAACTCCCCGAGGGCCATACCTTTCACTCGTGGATCACACCGAGACTGCGTAGAACGACCGCAATCTAATTGTGCTGAGTGGCTCTCATTCAAGTATTTTACGGAAGAAGTATTATTCTACGAAGCTGGACAAGGGCAATTTCGGGTGTTACCTTTCGAACTCTGATGAGTGTCCCGATCGCTCATCACGTACTTTTTGAGTAGGCCGACATTGGCCACGGCACAGACCCACGTAGCGCAAGCGTCCGGCATACGTACCATCCACTATGCAAGAACCGAGAAACGCAATACGCTACAACCTCGACAATACAATACACCGACTATGTAACCTCTTATGGCCGAAGACGTAGTAGGACACACACGGTAGTTTGAAATCGCTAAACATACCTATAAGAGGACAAATATAGATCAATAAAAGCTGACCTATCCTTCTTCTCCGGCCACATAGAGATCCAAATAGACTCCTAATCACTCGTCTTAGTTATAAGCTTGGTCTATCGGCTCTACCTATAGCGATAATGCCGAAGACTGTTGATGACCGCTTACGGAGACTCGGATTGGGTGATTTGCCCGAGTATCAAGAAACTTCCACGACTAGTCTCGTCAGCGCAATTGTAATTCCCCGAGTTTTCAGTAGATCGACCATGAGCTCGCCAGAAATGATACGGAGGAGTAAGAGCCCTTTTATGTAATAGTTAATAGGAAAGAATAGTTAGAGTATGATATGTAAAATGCAATCGAGGCATTTTTTAATTCCTCAGTTGGTCATTCTCACCAACATGACATAATGTATGGGGTGAGATACAAAGAAGCGCAACGGATAACCAGTCGAATCCTTGAGCACGCGGAAGAAGCGGAACACTCACAATATAAATCTTCAAACTTGAACATGCAGTCAACGCAAAGAAAACAAACGGAAAACATCGTCCAGAAATTTATCATCATATCAAAAGGCCCATATATATACGCTATATAATTCTCCGAGTAACCCAAGATTAAGGCCACTCGACTTCTGTGAAGATCTTGTCATCGTTAGTTTAGTCTCGTAAGTAGCGCGATATTTTCTGACTGGTATAAAAGCCATAGTCATGACGCCGACCAACACGGCTGTGGCCCGAAAAAGTGCTCACCTCTGCATCCGTGGGCTGACCCACCTCGCAAGAGACGATTGGAGATGCAAGCGTAAACTCACACCTAGATCCAGACTATAAGAGCACCCTAGCCTCTTGGCCCACCTACCACCGATCAGCCCGGCATAGTTAGGCCCATCTTGTGAGAAGCTACAAAATGGTTGCCTCGCTTTGAATTTTGCGAACCGATGCGATCGGTAAGCCATTGCCACATGAACCCAATGCCTCCGTACGGCGAGCCAAGGGCAGTGATCGAGCAGTGGTATAACCTATGCAGTTCGGCCGTATAGGCCTCTGTCAGTAGCCCCACTCGCAGACAACAAGGTGAGTAGACATGAACGCGACCTAGCCAAAGGAGCGATGAACGGCAACCGCGTCTTCCCTGATGGAGAACAAATAAGCAGGACAGCTAGCAGTATTGAGAAGGCAAGACACTAATAACGCCAGAATACACGAGGCCGTGATTCCCTGCACAGCATCATCGCCTAAACGCGCGATACACGCGGTTTTTTGAAATCCACTTGGGACGGCCACAGTCCTTTGCGTGGGCACGTCCTACAACAGCATGCCACACGCGCTTACACAAAAGCCCATACAAACGCGCGGCATAGGACCAAAAACCGAGCATGCACACGTTTTCCAAAGACACCCCTGCAATTCGCACAAACCAATACCACCAAGTGAGAAGCACATCGTAGGCAATGCTGGACATGCCATTTCGCCTAATGCACTAAGTCAACGAAAAAAAAGAAAAAGTGAGAAATCAATATATCGGCGTGTGCGGTCAGGTTGACCTACCCGTGGTCTCTGCTACCGATCAGCCATCAGCCCCAATAAACAACATAAGCCAAGGCGAGCCGGCTCTTCTTACCCCTACAAGACCGACATCTTGTCCCTCAAGACTCCGCCGCTATTGCTTATCTCTTCTTGTTCTCTGCAACGAGACGGGTCTCGCTGTGTATGATATACCCGGATACGCACTACCCGGTGGAGCCCAGCTGAACTTGCCCCGCGGAAATTCAGAGTCAGTAAATTCTTCAACTCCTTGATCGCTGTTTTAGGTCCAAAATTTACACTTAAACACAGTACACGTTTCGCGCCCTTGAGTTCCGCAAAACACAGCGCGTGTGGAGACATTTTTTACGCGGGTAACGATAGATCGGATCATCGATATTAGCATCTGCCAACGACCTCTGCATTGTAGAACGCGTCAGCGTATATGCGTGCGGCATGATGTGCCCATGAAGGCCTTCCTTGAACTATGATACTTCATTGGAACGCGAACGACCTGTCCGAAGGGCTCGGCTATGATTATCGGATCCTACCTTGAGGGCAAGGTGCGCCGAGCTCACATCTGCCCGTGCCCAAGGCGGTTTTTGTACGACTCAAACTGTCGCCTCGAGCTACCCAACGATCGTTCTCGTCGCCAATCCCTTGCTCCTAGGAGCGAGCGAGAGACGGGGCGTACCGTCGGTCTCGTGCCGCAGCGACGTCGTCGAGGAATGCTACCTGGTTGATCCTGCCAGTAGTCATATGCTTGTCTCAAAGATTAAGCCATGCATGTGTAAGTATGAACTAATTCAGACTGTGAAACTGCGAATGGCTCATTAAATCAGTTATAGTTTGTTTGATGGTACCTACTACTCGGATAACCGTAGTAATTCTAGAGCTAATACGTGCAACAAACCCCGACTTCTGGAAGGGATGCATTTATTAGATAAAGGTCGACGCGGGCTCTGCCGTTGCAGTGCGTATATCATGACACTAACCTGAAGACGGATCGCACGGCCCTTAGCGCCATTAGCGACACGCATACATCCAAAATGACGACCCCCACCGATCTTTTAGTTTATGAAAATAAA
>VALG01016014.1:0-12418 GCA_009835305.1 Ipomoea purpurea | reverse complement strand
AAGTTGAAAACAGGTCAGTAGTCAGGTAGAAAAATCACTATGTAGAATCTAAGAGGAATTACCTACATAATCAAGAGAATCATACTGATCTTAAGATTGAATCATTTCAATAAAGTTCTAAAAAATTACTGAACTTAATGGAAACCCTAGAACTGGAATGAGTCAATACAACAATCCCGACATAATCATAAATTAAGAAAATTATATTAATAAAGAACACGTTGAATTTATATACAAATCGGTATTATTTTAAAAGAAATATCAAATAACAAAATTTATAGATGTCAACTAAACATAATTATGTTAAAAATAAACCAAATGAAAATACTAATCTGTCCTTAAGTTTAATATGGTAAATAACAATGTATTGTAAGTTTGTAACCAATGATAAAGGGCAAGAGTAAAATGTATAATGCTATATCACCTATCTGATGTAAATAACCATTACAAGACTCAATTATAGGAAAAGGAAACAATCTATATTTGTGAACTAATAGAACTGTAGCAAAAGTTGCATAGCTCTCTAGATGTAGAATCTAGATGAATTAGTGAAAATAAGTAGAATGTTGTTTTTTTTAATATTTCGTGGTTATCTAAACTCAAACTAATTGATGGTGCACGTGTAAATGATGCCATTCTGCCTCATTTTCGATAATTTCTATATAGACCCATTTCAAGTCACTATCCACCACACAGAACAAACAACTTTTAGTAATCTTATATAGACTTGTTACAACAAGCTTTCAATTTTTCATTGGTGTAACTTATTAAAATGAAGCCTATAATTCAGTTATAATTAAGAACTTGAGACCATATTACAATTTTAGGTATAGTGTTAAACATGTGATCCTAACTTCTAGAGATTTACAAGATATTCTAGTCAGAAAATTATAGAAACCATTCATAATGAACTTTTAGGACTGATTCAACATGATAAATTTTATATAAAGTTTGTTATATAGAGAGTAAAAATCAAGAATCTTTTAATAATTTTTGAGGACACTAGATGATAAATACAATGAATATTGGATAAAGATCAAGATCAAGCAATTTATTCTAGAGAAGACATATATTAAGATATGAAATCAAAATGGAATTAAATGATTAAAAAATAGGAAGTTCAATTAAATTAATATGATTTAGAGTATGAGACTATATAATACTAATATAATATAATTCTATAATTTTTTACTTAATCATTTTACAAAGCTAAGAAGGGACACCTCACTTTATACTCAATATTATAACTCGAAACAATGTCACTTGAATATAAAGACAACATCAGAACATAACAGATCCATCAGAAGGGCCAACTGATACCAAATGATACAAGCCATTGGTAACTATATTGGTATTATCTTTCTTCATCAAAACCGATTATGAGATGCATTATTTTAAAAAATGGTTATTAAGACAACCGTGTTATTTTTTTCTTATATACTATATAGGATACAGGTAAAATTATAGAAAATAAATGCACAACAGATTCGCGAATTAGTTCTCGATAATAAAAGAGAACGGATCCACGCTTCGGTCATACAATCGTTCGGGGAGAAGAAAACACCATTGGAAGAGGATGAATATCGAGCTACGACCCACTTTTCAGAACACCATTTAACCAGCGGCGCTTAACAAGTCCTCGTTATTCACGAAAGTAAACGACTCTCGAGAGCTTTATGCCTCACACGAGGATATCGAGTACACAAGCTCTAAAATTCACATACGAATTACGCTATAGAGCGGGGAACGATAGGCACCCAGAATTTCGCGAAGAATGTCCGCCCTCGTGGTTCCAACCTAAGACACGCCATCAGCGCACTTCTCCCTCATATACCTTCTCAACAGATATAATCTACTTCCGAGCAGAGAACCATTGCCTACCCGCTAAATCTAACTATAATGCAACATGAATTGCTCGTGCAATGCATCAGTGCAAAAGAGTATTAAAAATAAAAAAAAGACTAACACATAGACATCAATCAAATACAATACATACATACTTTTGACAATAGAAACCGAATTAGACTATAAACCATCGAATATAAACCTATCAAGGTGTGTCGATTCTTGACGCGATCCTAGTTTAACATTTTTCATTTTTGTGTTTAAAGTTAGATCTATGCGCGCAGCTATTAGTTTTCGGCTTTAATTCACTACGTCTGCGCCTATATAAATAAGTAATATCATATATCCTCTATTGATACCAAATTTACATCATTCACAAAAACAAATTGATCTGACACTTATAAGATCATCGACTATAGGATTTTACCTAATTTAGTCATCGACTATATTTGGAGATTTTACATAAATAGAGATCTTATACGTATTGAAAGGTTATTTACTCGATTAGTTATTGATCATTCACATTAACGACTTACGAAACACAATTCATGAAAGAATAGTCAACAAGCCCATGCTTCCAAAATGACATAAAGAACTACAAAAGAACTAGTGCATATATAGACTAAATCAGGAATATGAGAAAAACCAATACAAAAAAACCAAAAGAAACCTCGAGATTTGAAATATTAGCATTCGTATAACTCTAGTCTATCTTAACTAAGAACTAAGATCATGTAGGTTGAAAAGCTTATTGCTTCTTTGCGCTCTAAAACATCCAAATTGCTTTAATACTACAATTCTGTCATTCGGTGTACATACTAATTAATAGACTAATTAATAGGGTTAAAATAATAGGGATAAGCAGGGGTACTTAATAACGGGGAAATAAACCTGTTATTTTTATTGAAAATATCGGTGTGTTTCCGTAATGCAATATAGTATAGAAATCCGCATGAATAATTATCCATAAAAATAAAAGGGAAAAATAACAATAAATACGATGTGGGAGAGAGAAAATCTCCATGAGCAATTAACAGCTAAATGATCAATACAGGCAACTAAGAACAGACATCCTAGAGATAAATGAAAAAGATAATAGACATGAGCTAAATCATTCATTCTTTCTTGCTGCCGAATCGATAGTAAACAAACAAAAAAATAACAATAATTACAAATGAAATATAATAGTAATCTTTAACAACAAGGAATATATCAGGATTACTCTTGTATAAGGACAAGCAGGTGAGGGCATAAGTTTAAGGTAAACGAAGAAGACCTACTGATGCTCAACCTTGTTAGTTTCATTCAAACGAGGATAACAATCCTTACTTCTTAACCTCCTAGACACTCATAAACAGTACAACACTCATTAGTTGGAATTTCATTTACTCCACATAGCATGGCGGTGCCTCATGTCAGCTTTAGCTTTTACAGGTTGCCCGATGCGTTAATTACTGAATTTTTGTTTAGCACCATATAGGCCAATAGAGTTTCCTAATTAGGTCTTTGTTTTTTTCTTTTTTTTTGTTTTGGGTGATGCACACTAGCCCATCCCTTCCACCGATAGACCTTAAGCGACTTATCCCTCGATTTTATTTTATTATTATTAATGGTTATGATTCGATTTTTTTAAAACACTTTTGCAAGCAACATTTGTCTACTAGGCTTTTTTTGACCATTGATTTTTTTTGTCAATATAATATTGTGTCAGATGTATGCTTAATTTAGATTGTATAATTGAAATACTTCTTAGTGTCAAGCATCTCATATCACATTTACAAGTGAAATACATATTCTTTGTTTTCTTAGCTTTATCACAATTGTTTCAAATCGTAAATCAAGGATTTTTGAATCGCTCAAATATAGATTCTCTCCCATCAAGGTGTCTTTCTCTCTCCATCTGGGTCGATTTCCGATCACAAGCAACCACAGCGTCGGCCAGTTTCCAGCAGGGAAGACGACGACGACGATCAACATGGCATCTCCGCGACAGTAGCGAGATGAAGGTGTCGCGAGAATGACGGAAAGATGGGCTGATTTAGTCCTTGAGGATGAAAGGACGGCGTGATGGCCGAAGGGGTAGGGCAGCCAACGATGGAGGATGCAACGACGGTTTATTCCGTTGTTGGGAGATTCTTGATGGCCAAGCTGATTAGAGTTGAGTATATGCGGCATGTGCTTGCGTCCGTTTAGATGCCGGTAATGGGGGATGAGGGTTACGGAAATGCATGCAAACTTGTTTCTCTTTGCTTTTTACCATGAAACGGACATGATACGGGTGCTTGAGGAGGGACCCTGGTCGTCCGAGAATCATACTCTTGTGTGCAGGCAGGTTCCCGATGGAATGCTTCCGGGGGAAGTAAAATTGGATACTGTTGATATGTGGGTGCAGGTTTATGATTTACCAGTTGGATATACTGATAATAAAATCTTGGAGCAGGTTGGGAATTATGTTGGACGTTCATCCGATGTGATAACCGACAGGTTGGGTGGACCAGTGAAGATCTTTTACCGGGTTCGCGTGGCGGTACCGGTAGAAAAACCCTTGAAACGGCGCATGAAATTGATCCGTAGCGACAGAACATGGGGATGGGTCAACCTGAAATATGAGCGATTGCATAATTTTTGTTTTTATTGTGGGATGCTTGGGCACCTAGAAAAGTTTTGTCTGAAGGCACGAGTGTTCGGTCTCACTCCGGAATTTTACCTGTATGGACCGTGGGAGAGGGCATGTCAGAATAGGGCCCCCCGGCAGGTTGGTGCTTCGTGGTTATTACCACCGTTGGAGGTAGCTGGACCAATGAATGTTAACTGCGAGAGAATGGAGGGAACGAGTTCCTCCGATGATAGCCAAAGTGAATATACGGATGGTGGCGTCGGATGATGATGTGGTGGAGGGTGTGGCCTCCTCGAAACGCCGTCGTGCGTTGTGGGTCAAGATGGTGGAGAAACAAATGTGGATAGTGGTTCAAAAACTTGCATATGGCGAGAACTGGTGCCAGTCCCGCCTGAACCAATGAGTACTTTGAGCTGGAACTGCCGTGGCTTGGTAATCCATGGACAGTTCAGGAAATTGTGGACATGGTGTCCCGTAAGAAACCCGACTTTGTATTTTTAATGGAGACTATGGTGGCCCGGGATCATGCAGAGAGACTCCGGGTAAAGATTGATTTTGATGGCCTTTTTTTATGTTGACAATGTAGGAATGATGGTGGTATGGCATTTCTGTGGAGGAAAAATAATACGGCAAGCTTATTGAGTTACTCAAAGACCATGTGGATGTAGAGGTGAGTATGCCAGGGTTTGACAAGTGAGGGATGACGGGTTCTATGGGTTTGCACACGATGGAGGCGGAATGAGTCATGGGAGCTTATTAGATCATTATCACATCGATCTCAGCTACCATGGGTCATGATAGGGGATTTCAATGATCTCCTGTATCAGCATGAAAAACGAGGGAGGAATCCACATCCAGAGGCGCTATTGCGTGGCTTTGGAGATACCATAGATGAGTGTGGTTTGGCTCAGTTGCCAATGCAGGGGTACCCGTATACATGGGAGCGGGGAAAGGGACTGTGGACTGGATTGAAGAGAGGTTGGATAAGCTAGGTGCTAGTAACACAGGAATGGCGTGAGGTGGTTAGGGATGCCAGTGTCTTGAACATTATGACCCGACGCTCAGATCATTATGCTCTTTCCTTGGGATTCTGAATCTTCGGAAAGGCGGGTGGAATGGAGAACAAGGTTCCGTATTGAGATGGCATGGCTACATGATGAGGGTTGCAGGGGGTTGTTGAAAAGACATGGCAGAAGGGAGGAATAAGGGGCTGCAGGGTTGTATTCAACTCTGTGGAGATAGATTATCACGATGGGGAGGGGATCGATTTCATAAGTATGGTGAGCAGACTATGAACCTTCGTAAAGAGAGTTGCGTCTACGGGGATGTATGGTCAGGCATCATTACAGAGATATCGGCATTAGAGGGTGCTTAGCTCGAATTGAAATGCAGAGATGCGTATTGAAGCAAAGGGCAAAAACAACACTGGCTCAAGGGAGCAGATGCGAATACGAATTTTACACGTATGCTCTCACCGTAAAAAAAAACACTTGTTAAAATTATGAATGATGATGGGGATTGGGTTGGGGGAGAGGCTATGAGGTTGTTATAATTGATTATTACATGCGTATATTTGCTACGGGTCAATCTGAAAATGATGAGAATTTTATGCGATATTTTTGCCGGTGTTCACAAGCACAGAATGATGCCTACGGCTTTTTGACAAGGCAGAGGTCAAGGCTGCGTTGACAGCCATGTTTCCAGATAAGGCCCAGGCCCGGATGGAATGAATCCAGGTTTTTATCAGAATTATTGGGATGTGGTGGGTGAGGATGAGTGTCAGACTTATTGTGAATTGCATGAATAGTCGTACTTTTCCAACTGTTTGAATGATACTGATATAGTTTTGATTCCCAAAGAAAAAGAACCAAGAGTGGTCTCGGATCTTCGGGCTATAGTGCTGAGTAATGTGATTTATAGAATTTGGCTAAGATGATCTCGGCCAGAATGAACACTTATGAATTAAATTATTTCTGATACGCAGAGCGCGTTTATACCTGACAGCTGATAACAGATAATATTCTGGTTGGTGCGGAAATTGGACTTTTTAAACAGAAAGCAGTGTGGTATGACTGGATGGGGTGCATTAAAATTAGATATGGCGAAGGCATATGATCGTATGGAATGGTCATTCCTACGTAATATGTTAATGGCGTTGGGTTTGATGCTATGGGTGGACCTAATTATGTTATGTTAACCACTGTATCCTATAATATTTTACTGAATGGCTCTCGCAGTCTGCCTATTACCGACCGTGGACTCAGACAAGGTGATCCTTTATCTCCGTACCTTTTTATTATTTGTGTTGAAGGACTCTCGTTGCTACTACAACAGGCACAGTCCAGAGAACAATTCATGGTTTAGAGTGAAGAGGTGCACCGCTATATCCCACCTTTTTTGCTGATGATAGTTTGTTGTTTTTAAGGCAAAAATTCAAGAAGCTGATGTGATTAAACAATGCTTGACACGGTAGAAAAATTATGCTGGCCAAGTAGTCAATTATCATCAAATCAAGCATCTGTTTTTGTAAGAATACGAGGGACATATGACAGGAAATGATGTGGCACATGTGTTAGGTGTTCCCAAGCCTAATTATGGGAAGTATTTGGGCTACCTCTTTTATAGGGAGAAATAAGAAGCAGCTTCTCCGTAATATAGAAGACAAGATCAGGCAAAGGATTGTATCCTGTAATAAGAGCTATTATCACAGGCTGGTAAGGAAGTTTTATTAAAAAGTGTGGCTCAAGTTATGCTTACTTTTTCAATGAGCGTTTTCTTATTACCATGGGGATATGTACAGCCATTGAGCGAACTATGAACCGTTACTGGTGGGGATCTGGGAATGACTGTGGCATCCATTGGAAAGCCTGGGATAAGATGTGTATACCAAAGAAGCATGGGGGTTGGGATTCAAGGAGTTACATGCTTTTAACCTGGCAATGTTGGGTAAACAAGCATGACGGTTACTCACTAAGCCTGAGTCTCTGGTTTCAAAGTTTATAAAGTCAGATATTATCATAAAGGGACTTTTTATGATGCATGTGTGGGGAATAACCCGAGCTTCTGTTAGCGCAGTATTATGGCAGCACATGTCATGATATGTGGGGATCAGAAGGAGAATTGGAAACGGGGAGACAACTTTAATATGGGACCACCTATGGTTGCAGGACCAACATGAGTCAAAGATTCACACAGAAAAACCTGTGCACTTGAGTGGTGCGACTGTTAAGGTATTAATAGACCGGAAACAAATACTTGGGACCCAGATATATTGACCGATATTTTTGACCCCATTGATGTACCCGAATCTTAAAAATACCAATATCACCAGACTATGATGATATGTGGTATTGGTATGGGGACCAGGGAAGAAACTATACAGTAACAAGTGGGTATAGGGCTATATTGGAGACTATGATCATGCTACGAGCAACTTTGATAATTGGCTAGGCCTATGGAGACTCAAAATACCTCCCAAATGGAAAACTTTTTATGGAGAGCATTGAATGATATTCTCCCCACTACGCAAATCTAATTATAAAGAGAGTAGACATACAACCAACATGTGCTATGTGTGGAATGGCAAATGAAGACACAATGCATGCTTTAGTATTGTGTGACTATATAAGTCCATTTGGAGCTAATCTCACCTTCCAATCCCCATCAATATCACAAATGTTTTCTATACTTGGTTTAGTGAACTATTAAATATTTTAGACACTAACCAGATTATCCACGCATGGAGAGCCAGAAATGGAGCGGTGTGGGATGCATGCTTACCACGCCCGCGGAGAATAATTGCCGTAGTACACGCATGGGAACAAGCTCATCCCTCTCGAGCTTCCATGCCGCTGCAACAGTCCACTGTTCCGCTGCAACCAAGCGTCGCCGAAACCACGCTGCCATCGCCGGAAAGTCATGCGCCATTGATGAAGTGTTATTTCGATGCCAGCTTTTCGCATCACACGGGAGTAGCCATTGCTGGAGCAGTGTTGTTGAATGGAGAAGGAGAATATGTTTCGGCCTTTAGTATACATTTGCCAGATTGTCAGTCCCCACTTATGACACTCGCATGTAATGAAGCCCTATCATGGTTATGGACTCGTGGAAATCACTCTATAGTCTATACAATTATTCACGGATTGTTTGACTCTACAACAATACCTCTCACAATCAGCGACCTCACTTCGGTCGTATATTGACTATGCCATAGATGCCTGCAGGCAAGGTTGCAAAAATCGCTAGGCGCCCTCTAGGCGCCTGGAGACCGCCTAGGACGCCTAGAGCGCCTAGGCGGGCGCCTAGAGCGATTAATCGGCACCTAAAGCGCCTAGGCGGGCGCCTAGGGCGCCTAGGTGGCCGACCGCCTAGCGCCTAGGCGCCGATTAATCGCCGCCTAGGCGCGATTTTTGCAACACTACCTGCAGGGCACGTATCACTACTTTTAATTATTGTTCAGTTGTTTACATTCCTAGATCAGAGAATTATTTAGCTCATACTTTAGCTTTGTCTGTTTCTAGTCAGCCTGCTATTATGTATTGGGACTCTGTCCCGCCTCACACTATTTTAAATAAATGGCATGACGGCTCATTTCAAAAAAAAAAAAAAACCAATTTTTCAAAAAAATAAAGGATTTATTATCCCGTTATTAATACCCTCCCTATCATCACATATTTATTTTTCAACCCCTTGAATCTAAATAATATAATGTTAAGTATATACACAACGAACCCATGTGTAAGCAAACGATTTCCATGTGATTGAGCGCAAAGAAAAATGTGATCCTCCTCCCTTCTTCTTTTAAATACTGCCTATTGAATCACTGAGTTAAGTCCTTGCAAGTTATAGATGCCACTAGTTTCAATTCCTTACTAATTAGCATACAAGCATACATCTATACTTTACAAGCTAGAATGAGCAACTCCAGTAAGATTTTCATTTCGTCATGCAATATAATTATTCAAAACACACACACACACACATATATACATATATATATATATAGTTTATAATTTTGTTTTAGTTAAATTTAACTAACGTTATTGAATATAATGCCCGCAGGTGAAACCAACGCCAACATGGCCGGCGCCCACTCAGCAACAAAGGCGCGCGCTGCAAAATGACATCCCTTTGTCGAACATCCTCAAAATTATGCGCAGCGCTATCCCCGAAACCCGCGGATCGCCGACGAAGCCAGGAGACGGTCCAGAAATGCGTGACGGAGTTCATCCACTACGTCATCGCCAAGGCCAACGAGCGTTCCCGGCGGGAGCACCGCAAGACGGTCACCGCCGACGATCTCCTCTGGGCAATGCGCGCCCTCGACCTGGGAAACTACGCCAAGGTGCTCACCGACTTCATAATCGGCTACCGTGAGCAGCAGGAGTACGGCCCCGCGCCACCCACCACGTACGGTTAACAGCTACGCGGTGCAGGGTTTTCCGGTGCCGGAGTTTTCTCCAGTCCAATGAACGACGCCGGTGGATCCGCTTCCTCTTCTTTTCCCTACCGCGGTGACTATATTATTGATCCCTCGTATCCCACCAACTTCAACGTTAAGCTACCATTTCTATCCATGCATTGCATGGTGATGATGATGAAGAAGAATATACTAGTATATATTGTGTGTGCTTGTTTTCCTATGTCATATGATGATTTCCGGCCAATCCTATGGAACTTCAATAATTTCTTGTTGTATTTGGTTGTTTGTTTGCAATGTTTTGATTTTTGTTTTTGTTTTTATTTAATTAAATAAAAACATTTCGTTAATATCAATGTCCAATAATTTCGAATCCAATGTTTAGATCTTCTTCCATTCTCCCAATCAAATAATGCTTAGATCTCTGATCTTTAAAAACATTTTTAATTTGTCAGATCAAGCAACAAATTAAAGACCTTTTTTTTTTTAATAAAAAATAATAATTTATAATTGTATATATTTCGATTGCAGAATACTGAAGTAATCAACATTTCCTAATGTAATATAATATTCCATGAACCATGGTCCACACAACTAAATTTAATCAAGTTATATAAGATAACTAAAAGGTGTTTGGTTCAAGTTATATAAGATAACTAAGGTTATATTTACAGCAAATTTAACCGTGAACCATGGTCCACACAACTAAATTTATTCAATGTATACTCAAATATACTACAGTTTCATTTGACATATGCACTCAATATGTGAGACATGTTATTCAATTTCATTTTATACATACTGCAATTTCATTTGAATACAACTAAATTATAATTTCAATTCAATTACAGTTTTATTTGATAATATAAATACACGAGGAAACTTATTCAGTTCATTTAGTTATGAAAATAAAAAATACGGAATTTGTTAAAATTTAACGGCTGCCGTTTCTTTACTTAAAGAAACGTGTCAAAAGATTAATTAAAACTAAATGAGTGAATTCCATTTTTGGTCCTACTGTTATAGGGGTCATTCCAATTTGTAGTCCACCATAATTATTTTTGCCACATTGCGGCCACTATTATTAAAAGTGCTCCAATTTTAGTCCAAAAAGTGGACTAAAATTGAAACACTTTTAATAATAGTGGACGCAATGTGGCAAAAATAATTATGGTGGACTATAATTGGAAAAACCCTATAACAATAAAACCAAAAATGAAATTCACTCTAACTAAATGGAGAAAATCCACTACAGTCAAAGACTAAATTGAATATTAATCTGTATAAACTCATCATCACGTATAGTAATAATTATTATTAAAAATAAATTAGGAAAAAAAACATTAAACATTGGTATAAAACTAAGATTAAAAAGGGACTTTGTGATCTTTCTTTTTTCCTTGTGTCTTGCCGAAGATTAAAAACCAAAACGAAATAAAATATTTTTTAAAAAATAATAAAAGAATATACTTTGTATTATGAAAAGGTAGGGTAGAATTTAAGCGTTAAAACAGAAGAAGACCATGGTTTTCTCATGCTTGTTAGTTTCTTCAAACGAAGACGAGACATCGTCTACGTAACCTCCAAGACCTAAAAGTGTCTCACTCTTAGTTGGCAATTTGGCATTTTAGTTGTTAGTTTCATGTCAGCTTTGCACATTTATATTACCATATGCAAGTTTCCTAATTATTCTCTCAATTTTTTTTTGGGTGATTTGCACAATTATCCCTCAATTTCATTTTTTTATGTTATTTAATGGTCAAATAAACTTTAATTAGATTTTAAATTTATAATCACATGATACATATCACGAGGCAGTAAGGTGATAACTCATGGCACACTATGATTGGTCATTTAGTTTATACATACAATAAGTAATCATATTTTTACTATATTCAAACAGAGCATAGTGTAACACCCCCGAATTTTACCAAAAATTAAAAGCTTAATTAAAAAGTAAAACAAGCTAAATCATTAAACATTAAGCAATACGAAAGCGGAAGCTAAACTCAATCCGAGTAGTGCTATGCCAAACCTATACCAACTATAGGTGCATAGGAAACAACTAACAACATCTAAACAAGTCAAACGTCTAAGGCACACAGGCCAACAGTCTACACAACGGGAAAACATAATAACTACGCTACCTAGGTCCACTATCGCGCTCTCCAAGCTACTCATAACGTGAAAAACATAGGGATAACACCCGTCAGCGAGAGATGCTGGTAACCCACCAATACGCGTTAAGTAACAATAAATATAGTTATAATAAAACCATTTGAGACAGATGATACAATATATATCATTTTAAAACCAAGAGGGGGAACCTGAAGAGACACAATCATAACACTCTCAACAAAGACCAGCCAACAACAACAATCCACAAGTCAATAAAGACAACAAGCAACTTACTCAACAATAGACGCAATCTACCATCATCATGGTAGAGTTCCCGATAGACATGCTCATAATTAAGCAATAAGCATAACAAATCACATAATGACAAGTTTCACGTTCCAACCTTATACCTTAGTACC
>VALG01016012.1:0-16035 GCA_009835305.1 Ipomoea purpurea | reverse complement strand
CAAAATTGAAAATGTGTATGCCAGACCATGGTAAGCCTGAATTGATAAAGGCATGCTGTATGGGAGAGATTAGATGATCTGGCAAAAATATTACGCCACACAATTACCACATTCGTCACAATATTACTACGAGGCTTTCCCTATTCTTGCATGGTGATATAATTCAAGTGTTATACGTGCTAGTAGAGTGCGCGTGGATCGACTCAGCGAGCCCTAGAAAGTAGACTGCTCGAGTTAATGCGAATAGTCCAATGCCAGCGACCATGACCCAGAGGAAGTTACATAAAACGATCGATCGTTCCAAGTTTCGATATTGAAGGCATGCTCTAGGAACAATCGATGATGTGCTCTTAATAAAGTTCGAGTCATTGCCTTGCACTCTTAATGGACGAAACAAAGCTCAACCCTTCCAGGGTGGTAGATAAGTATTTAATGTTGTATTCTATAATAGTACTTGAGCGGAGCATCTCTGTCCTTTTGCTCACACATTCAAATAGAGGTGAGATATAATAGCGAACAAGAGAGAGACCCATATCAAATTCTGCTACGTTGGAAAATCGTTCTCTCGCGAGCACTCCCAAAATGAAAAAATGATCTATATAATAACAACACTTTCCTGCTACAATTGCCGCAAACCCGGACATTTTTAAAAAATAAATTGTCATATCCAATCGTTAGCAAAGTATCAAGGGCAAAATATGTTGATTTACAAACTCAACAGAACAAATACATACGTCAGCCATAATAAGGTTCAATAATCTTTTTCACTATCAAAGATTAAAGTCATTTCATTGTTAGCACGAACCGAAGGAAAATGAGGGTGATTTTCCGGGGGAAATCATCCATTCAAGCGATGAAAGTTCAAGTTCCGGGTACCGATGACTTGACGGCGTAATATGCAAGCTATATGGGTTGGTACAAGTAATTTGTCTTATGGCTCTTGAATGTCTTCAACAATAGAAAAAGGTTAAACTACTAAATTCTTTCCAATTCTTGTTACAGTTCCTCATTTTCTCGTGAAATATATTGATAAAATTCGACATGCGAGGATTGTCAAGAGAAGCATTAATAGAGCTTTATGGCTCTAACACACTTCATCCTCCCAAACTCAAGGAGCGCAATAATGTTCTAATCTTGAAAAAGAAGAATTGAATAAAAAATTGCAAATGTTTTACTTGAAGTGAGTTAAGTTGAGAATGAAAATTTCATCTTTCAAGAAAGTGTAAAGCTAGAGAGGTTAGGAAACATAATCTTCGGCAACCATTGCTACGTTCACTAGACTCGTCCAAGAATTATGCGATAAGAATGGTAGCAATGCCAAAAGCCATCCAGGAAGATAGAACGAATAGGTATCATCCACATGTTCTTCAAACCCCCTCCAAAATCTGACTAATTCTACTACTAACTCTTAATAATAAGTTCAAAGTGGTAAATTTGTTAAAAGTCAGATAGCACGATGAGACCAAGGACTCTGGCTATCAACACAAATGCAAAGGGAATGTTGAAAGGCCGAAAACAAGTTTATAACACGGCAAAGCAATAAAGTTCTACACAAAGATAATGCCAAAAGAGTCCAAGTGCAAAAAGAATTTCATAGAAAAGAGGGGGGAACTTTTCCTAGAAAATAAAGTTGGGAGATTTTATCCCCACTCAAAAGATTGGTTGGTGCAATAAATGTATGCCTTTTTATAGGACCGAAAGCAAACAATCCTCTTCCCCAAGTGCCAAAATAATAAAAAAGTTTTTCAAAACCCGGCCAAAAAAAATTTTCAACAGTGAAGTTATGATTATCAATGTTTCAATGGTTACAAATCACCCAATCTTAAATTCAAATAACTAGGTGGGTTTGGTTACAAAAATCACTTACCCATAAAGAATCACGCATAGCAAGATAGGGTACCTAAGTTAATTAACTTTTTTGCATGAATGGTTAATGGTATACTCGCAGAAATCAGTCGAATGAGATTGGTTTACAACAACACTGCCGAGCGAACAAAGTACTTGACTGTAAGAAGAAGGTGGGTATTTGAACTCGATTATCTAAAGTACTATTTGTCAGAAGAAATCAATGGGTACCCAAAAGTTATTTTCATGGAAAATCAATAGAATTGACATAGGAATTACACACAGGACGAGACACGCTTGCTACAACAAGATGAACTAGAATGGTTCAATCAAACACTCAGTGAGGATCCGAAGGCTTTCCTACTGGATGTTCATTGAATATTAAAAAATTTACAATGCTGTATAGGTTATTGAGTCACAATAGTCATAATTTTATGATTAAAGGCTAACTTTGTAGAAATTCTAAAGATTATAATGCCTAATCAGAAATGAGATCACGAAATGGAAATTCTGATTTTATAATTCTGGAAAAACAGCGAAATAGAACATGTATAATTTGTTGATTGGAGCACAAAGCAAATTAGATTCATTGAGTCTATATTGCCAATATAAATTCAAGAAGTTGAAAGCTAATTGGAATGGCACCGGACAGCACATACCACTTTCCAACTATCAATAACAAACTTGCCAATAGACCTACGTTTGAAGAGGAGCTTGCAGATATTATCTAAATTCGAAGAAGAGATGTGACCAAGTGTTGTGGGTTACGCATTAAGTCTTAACGTAGGGGAAGCTAAAACATACAACTATCGTCATTCAAAATTGCAAAAGACACATCGAGTCAGTCATTCTCTCGCTAAAGCTGCTACAGTTGAGACCAAAACTTGACGGCACTGTGTTGGGGTACTGCATTGAGGCAGCAAACATTGGGATTCTATATGCGGGTATCCTAAGTTAAGTGTAAGTGGTACATGAGCCAAGAAATGTGATACTCTTCCCGATATTGTTATCATGCACATGAAGGCATTCTTCGTCATAGCGTATTGGACCCGTGTAATCATCCATAGAAGAATATGGAATAGCTTTGAGCAGTGCTTCACTCTGCAAGTCTGCTTGATACAATAACTCACATATTTTCAAAAGAATATACACAATTATCTAAAAAGTACGAATGGATCGGCGGAACCCGAGTTTGAGAGTGATTATATACCTATGCTACTGTCCAATTCTACATGGAAATGTTCTTACACACTGCAATCTATATGCTGTCCGATCAGGCTAGAGGTCATTCCCGTTAGCGAACAGGCAGCGCTGCGGAAACCATATTGAAAGAGTAGAAATCCGCTACACACAAAAGCATAGCCCCACACATGATGGAGCTCCAACAAGTTGTCTGCCGCTGTTCACGATTCCCCTGCAAAACGTTTAGTTTAGTGGCGAGAAGCTTATTCAACAATGCTTGCTACACGCAAAATGCGAGTTAGCATCGAGCACAGTTCAAGCAGAACACATATGAGAAACCGTCTATCATATGTCTACAGTGTGCTTTTTACAAAGGGATTATAAATCTCCTAAATATAAGAGTTTTGGAGCTATTTTATTTCATTAATTTTTTATGGATGCAAAGTGTTTTATGTCATCATTTAAATGGATAAGATTTGCATCTAAAAGCTTTATGACGCTGTGTAAATTGAACATCTGCATTGACCTTTAATAACTTCTAGGTAATAATAACTGCTGAGCACGGTCTTTACCAGCAAGGCGTACGAAGTAGTCTCTAATCTACGCATTGCCAGATGGTGGTTGAAGAACCATACATCCAAGCCGCCCATAGTGCAGCAGAGATGTCAAGTGTAGCAAATATTGGTACCTTTTGTGAAGACATACACAACTGGAACAAGAAAATCTTGGCATACGCGTCGTAAAACAGAAAAGAAGCATATGCCATATAATGTGTTGTGCATATGCGTGTCAGCTAATTGATTGTGTGATACCCTAATGATACCCGGTAGGCTTGAATTCAGCAAACTCGAAATATTTGGCTGACACAGTTGACACATGCTCTAAATCGGCTGAATCGACAATTAAAGTCTCTACAGAAAAATCCCTCGCGCATTACTACATGAACCCCTGTAGGAAATTACTTAAATAACATATAATACTGGAGATGAAAAATAGGCCATGTTCCCTTACCGCTGGGGAAGATTTTCGGAGGGATCAGTACAATTGTGGATCCAATTATTTATCAAAATTGCATGGATGTGTTGTTGGTACATATTTTCAAGGAATACCTAAATGACAATCATAGTATGATTCGAACATTTCTAGAGCCAACATCATATAGGAAAGCTCCAGATCCAGAAGAACATATTGCAAAATTTCAACACATGGCATCTACGTAGGGCTGAGCACAACCCCCATTTCAAACAGATCTATACTTGGTGGAGAATGGCAGGACAAAAATTCTCCCATACGGCCACAATTAGTTTAGATTTCCGGGATATTAGTGGTCCGTCGAGATTGTGGGCGTTGTAAAAAATAAAGATCACTACCTACGCTTGAGAAAGAGCTGTTTTGATTGGCTCAGCGCAATGGTTGGGGTTGTTTAGCTGTACCCCCCCCTCCTTACGAGAATGAGTCACAGAGGCACCAACTCTAGAACCGCAAATCTGCATTAGAGACATAGCATGCCATAGGAATAGGCTCTGTCGACATTGATCTAAAATAAGATATGATATTGAATAGTACTTGTTTCCAGACCGCCGGAACCACAGAGCGAGCGGATGAATGGGGTAGAACCAAAGGGTCCTTCTAGGGCACACGACAAAGCAAAACGAAGAAGGCGTGATACTGGCTTCAAGATCACATAAGCAACCTCGGATCTAACAAAAGGATATACATACCGCATAAAAGAACGGTCTGTTAGACCACTTTTTTGATGCATGACGCACCACATTCTTGTCGCGACCCATGGTGCGAAGGAGTACTGTTTGGCAAGGTCAAGCAATTTCACATACAACACGATCATATATCGTCAGCACTTAACAAAAGACTCTTCGACAGATTATTTCGTCAAAATATGACTTACATCAAAAAAAGTCTGCTCATTTGCCTTGTATGTTCTTTTTACTTGAACTCATAGAAACATATGATTTTTATAATGACTTACAACCCCCCCGGTTTTAAGGTAAAAGGCGAAGGGTGTATAGGTTACAATTACTTAAAAAGCATTGTATGGGATTAACAAGCACTCTAGTAGCTTCAAGGTATATTCGACTACCTATTATTGTATCGAATGTTCCCTTTGAGTAAGTTGGTGGATTTCACCCGTGAAACTGGCCCGATTTTCTTGTTCTGAGTTTTGAAATGGTTGGTGACCAACTTATAATTGTATGGCTGGTAGTGTGTAACAAGATGGTGATTACATATTATCTACATGACTATTAAGTTCTTAAAATATTTAAAAATGTTGATGATAGTTATCTTAATTAGAGTAAGTCACTACAAACATAGTAAATTTTTAGATTTGGAGCAAATATTCCAGAAGACTTATGAGCCACGGAAACATTTAAAAGTTTTATTTGTAATATCGACGTTGATGGGTTATTATAAATACTCGCGTTTGGAGCCTTACCAAGTCAAACAACTGAAAAAGAGTTTCATCAATCAACATAAGTCAACACTTCCACTTGACTTGAATAAAGAAGTTTGCTAGAAGGAAAATCATCGATCATAAATTCCAATAGCCCATATCAACAGAACCTAGACAAATGATGTAGAGTAATGATAATATGAATGTCGAACACACATTAACAAATAATATAATTTGATCTCTTTGAGTCGATCACTTTCTATTATCTATTTTATAAGCAGAGCTAGTGTTCCACGATAGCTTCTCTTATATTTAGGATTGGTGGTGTTCAATATGAATTCTTTCATCAGTTCCAAGATTGCTCAAAGAAAGACCAACTCTAATAACCAAAGATTTGGCAATCTGAAGACAAAGGACTACACTAATTAGTCGATTATCTGAAATGGGCACAATACATGTATCTTGAATTGAGGTTATTCGCAAAGAGTAAGATTTTACACTAACGGTTTTCTATATGTCGGTTAGATTATATGTCAAGAGTTGCAAAATAGACAGATATAAGCACAGTTCCGGAACATACCATGTTCTTGGGGAAGGCTTTGTATCTTGGTTCAAGAACAAAAGGTGCAAATCCATCGCAACTAGTACCAATGTACGTAATGAGAAAGGCAAGCTAATTCGCGATATATGTATTTAAGCATTGCATAATGGAATGTTTGTTAGAAATGCGCAAATTTTGAGGATTGAAGCAACAGTTGAAGGATTTACCTAGTGAGTTAATTGTGATGTGACGATTTTTCTGTATTTATTTGTATCTTAATACTATGCAATCCCTATCACATTGCACAAAATCCCTGTGCTTCTCATTCTAAAGCTTCCCGACATATGAGTCAGGTATTACATCTTTTTCATACCCATTAGATATCTCATTCAAGATGTATCTATCCCACTTGAAAATAACATCGTGAATAGAGCGATATATTATGTCCCTACGTGAGAACCAAGTGCTGATATAATTCTCAAACCGTACCTTGTCTTAATGAAACACAGAGCTTTTGTTCTAATCATTTAGAGTCATCCATATCCAAGACATCGATTATAATATTCTAAGTATTACACTTAGCGATTCTTATAAAATAATTTTACTCAATCTATATTAACTGCCTATCTGGTATTCGCTCAAAAATTATTTAAGTTTGTTTTTTGTTGATACAAGCTCAATAGACATACCAAGACTAGGTACATTTTAATGTGTTTATATTGCAGTTTTCTACATTCAGGAAATTAATAGTTATGTTGATAAAATTGCATAATCTGTTATCGAGAGCTCACATACGTGTTGTATCTTTGCACATGTGTTACTCATATACGAAGATCATCACATACGCCTACTGCAAATTTTAGTCAATCGATAATACTCGTTTCCACTTCGTCATACTTCAATTTTTGATTTAGAGCAGACTACTATTATTTAAATTGCATGTTCTTTATTTTCCTTAAACTAGATTTTTTAAGCATGTGTTCTATCGTTCCTGCATAATATAATAATAACCCTTATTGATCTGTTATCAGCCTAGATAACTAATTTTCCTATAAATATACATATGGTGTTTGTATTTCTGTCGAACACACAAATTCTCGTTGTTCGTTTTAATTTTTCCACATTGTCGCTTACGAGGTGGATTTGAATTAGCTGTTGATGTTGTATATTTCTATGTTCTATATAATACCCATTATATTGAGCCTTCCCCTATTGAAACATAGTAAGTTTTAAAAGAGCAATTTCCTTTGTTTGTCTGATTTGCTTACGAAACAATGTTTCAATACCTTACATGATAAGCGAACAGGTTGTTATATTTTATTATAACCGAGATAGCCTGACTTTCTATGAGTAATAAATTAAAGAAGACAAATTATGGTGCTTTGTGGTAAAAATCGTTATTGTCTTAATCCTTTTTCAAAAATAGGCAAGGTGAACACGGGTTTGTGTAGTCAACTAATCATATAGTTAAATATGTCCGTGGTATATGTGAGTATTATTATATTAGTTTTTGTAATGGTTATATTTTTTAGAGCTCTGAATTGAGAGTTTCTCTGACCGCACAACTATCAAACTTGGTGATATGTTCACTCAGGTTGAATATATATTACCGTGATAGATTACATCGATTTTTGAGAGGAAATCAGGAGAAATTAGGTGGAGAAGAAGAAGATAGGTAAATTTAGATTTAGAATAGGGGTATCCTACATCGCTCCTCCCCAACCCATAAAAACTCCCTCTTCTATTATTCTCTCTCGAATCGCTTACAGTATCAAATGCTTTTCCAAACTGATCACTCTCTCTCTCAAATTGGCCACATAGGCCTTCTTCCTCAGCTTCTCTATATTGATACATCTCGTTACTCCCGCACAATAAGCAATTAAAACATTACACCCCTTGTCTATATTAAACTCTTCCCATCATAACCCCTGGTTTGCCTCAAACCAATATCTGACCCATACACCCAGACATATACCACCATACGGGCTCCAACCGCTGAATCCATCCTATACACACACAAGGCTCGAAATCTCTCCTACACGACTGCCAGCAAGAGATGTATGAAAACGTTCCCACCATCCCGGGAGCATATTCGACACAAGTTAGTCCCTCACTTGTACAGCACCCCTACATAGATCCTGGTTTTATAAAATACAAACTTTGAAGAACAGACAGATTGCAAAGGCATATACCTCGTAGAAGATATTTTGGGTGTCGTATTTGAATTTTGCATGTTTAGCAAAAATGAGGCTACACAGACGAGTCCACAATCATACTGAGGATGGAGGAAGCAAAGCCGAGAACTTTAGGAGAAAAGTTCTCAACCAAACCGCGAAGGCAACCGCACGGGACTCGGCCGTACTACTTTTAGAGGCGGATAAACACCAAGCAAGCCTCTCCTGGTGTTGACCCTCTGAACGCATAAAGAGAAAAGAACATGCCATTAGATCTCTCCGCATCTATAATTTGGACGGCTCTTGCGTTTTCACATGACCGGAGGCACACCCGGTCATGCTGAACCTAGGTTTATCTTATGTGAATGAAGATGATGGGGAGCGTAGCCCTCAAAACCATTTTGGCAGAACACGTAATCAGTCTCTAGCCTCCATTCATGAAGTTCGTCACCAGTTTGTTCAAACAAGGATTTGTAGCTGAGATTCTGAATATGAGCAATTCAGAATATCCTCCCAGTATTTAAAACAACTGACTTTTGGACCGGTTCTCCCTCCCTCTTGGTTCGGTTTTGATGGCCTCTACCAACCTACCTCCTTCTTTCCAGAGCCTCTCCCGAATTTCCACCAGTCTGCCAGTTGGGCTCTCTTGCCACCACATGCCAGAGAAGTCCTTCCCCTCCCCACCGGGACCGTTGTCTGTGCCGACTCCCTGGATTCGGCTGCATTCTCCTCAAACGGGACCTGGCCCATGGCCCACGAGCCATGTTTCACTCCAGGCGAGATGCCACACTTTCACCCTATCCTGTTATCCCCTGCGATTTTGGCCCATCTTCACCTCCGCACAGGTCTCGATCATTACACTTAGGCCTGTTTCCAATCAAATAACATATCAAATCCTTCTAACATCTTAACAAGGGTCATTCGATTTAATCGATAGAAAACTGAGTCAGTCTGAGTTAACACCCCGCGCATCATTTCCCAATATCCTATAAAAGTAAAATTTAGTAGGCTACAATATTGAATTTTATTTATTAAATACCATCTTGTTAATTACTGAAGCTGAACAACATTACATACATGATGGATACAATAGGGATACATAATTCTCGACCTCTACGTTTTTATGATACAACCTATAATTCAAAACGCTAACAGCGAGTAGCTAAAAACAACCTACTAAAACAACCCAACAAAACATAATTTACATTACATTCAAATATCAAACTGTAAATATTTACAATTGCCAGGAAATAGAACGTCTCTAAACTCTGTTACACCACCAATAAACCACAATAGCTTCAAACAAAGAAGAAGATATCGCTCCTTCACGGCTCGCAAATAGAGTACATACAAAGCCTACTAACCTCTGCACGACAACTAAAGGGGGAACAAATTCACAACAGAGCGACAGTCCGGTAAGGGTACATATACCCACCCACATGGTGACAGATAGATGATTAGTTTAACACATAACATGGATACATCCAATTGACCCAATTCCAAATCAACCCCCTTTAGTCATATTATACTTAGAACAATCTCCTTAAAACCACTTCTTCACATTTAATTCCATCTAACAAATCAACCCATAATAATATAATTTATATCACATAAATTCCACAATTCCAATTTTTACCACTTTTCTCAACACTGGGATTTAATCATTTATTAACCACCAGTCCAATGAGGAGGAAAATACAAGGCAAGGACCATTCTCCGCCCAGTGACCCAAAACCAACCAACCCAGAGACCACCCCGGTTGGCACGAGATCAATCCTTTAAGTATGCATACCCCCATTGAGAGACCAACCCCAATGGTAAACGACTCGATTGTGAAAGACCCAAACCCACAAGGTATAAAATAATATTCAAATCAAATTGAGAGACAACCCCACAAGATCCATAACCAGATTGAGAGACCAACCTCACAATAAAAATCCAATTCAAATCCTCCAGAAGTAATACCACCTATTGGTCCCGATTTTGTGGCATCGCCATCAATAGGTCCCGTTAAAAATGCTTTAAAACTCCTTCAAAAAAAAAGTGCCTTTTTAAAAACTAAGTAATAGCTAGGACTATGCTTGAATTAGCCATTGACCTTAGGTACTACAACTTGATCTTGCTGTAACCTGTTTCTATATGTTTAAACAGTGCATGCAATCAATTTGATATAGACTTTGACTCTGTTAGGTTTGACATTAAATTGTACTTAATTGTGTATCAGTGAATGTCTTGACACATACTCAAAGGAATGTCATACATAGCACTATATTCTTGATTTAATAGAGCTGGTTCTCAAACGCCCATCACGAGGCCTCCATTCTCCTACCTGAGTAACATGATCAGTCAGCATGTGTGTAGTGTTAGATAAGCGAGCGCGTTATTGCCCATTTCCCTTCATGAATGTTATGAGTGTTATTTGAAGGCGGTCGAAGTAGCTGATCATACATTGTTGTGGATTGAAATATTTCTTATATTTGGAATTCTCATTTATAATTGACTGGTTGTTGAGATTGATAAGGATGTATTATACTTTTAACTTAATGGTGGATTGATAATGTTCTAGAATTATATTATATTTAGAAATTATATTGTTTTAGTATGTCATTGTAGTTTTCATATTAACATTATTAAAAGCTCACATTACTATATAAATAATAATTAATAAATAATATGTTGCGTGTGACGGAGAGTTACTCCGGCAAACAATTATCCGTTTTATTATTTCACGGAATTTGCGACGGAAAACAAAATATACCGACGGAATATTTATTTTCAAAATTGACGGAATTAGTGTCTGGAATTATTTCCGTTGTGAATTGTTAAAATTTCAGTTCGCGTGACGTTTAACCCAGTGTCAATTTAGTACCTTAACTATGTAATTTTGTCAATTTTATGTCCTCCCGGTCAAAATTTCGTTGGAAAATTTTAATAGTTACGAAATAATGAAGGTATTTTGGTTCGTTTCATGCCTATTTTCTTCTTTCTCCGGCGAGTCCATCCTCTCTTTTCTCTCCCCGTCGTTTCGGTGAATGCAATGAACGAAGTAGCATGAGAATTAAATTGCACTATACACAACATGTTAAATATATGTAGTAATTTGTGATTAATTGCGTTGTTCAATCTACACAGAATAATATGCGTTTTAATTTTTTATAAATAATTATAGTATTAAATAATTTTTGTAATTGCAGCTTCTATTTTTGTCCGTACTGTCATAAAAACCTAAAATATTAACTTCAGATTTCAGATCTGAAGAACTAAACTTAAATTGCTTACTGGATTGTCAAATAATATCTAAAAACATAACTACTACATTCATCGCACAGATCTAGAAAAGTTTTACAGTACTAGAATATAAGAAGATTTAAATCGGATGAAAAAAAAAGACATGCATTATCTTGATATTTTTCTGGAGTCGCGAATTTTGAAGTTTCGCGATTTACGATTTTTTTGGTTGTCAGCAAACGGTAAAAAACATTCAAAATAACCGTATGTAAGGAACGAAAGAGTTAAAGTAATGGTTGTCGGCAAACGAAACGTAAAAACATTTCATCTGGGTTACACAACACCCTGGAGTTACTAAATGAATTAAGATGCTCTGGATTGCCAAACATTGCCAAACCTGCATTGAAGATTGAAGTCTCCGATTATGTTGCTACGTAATATCGAACATTCCTCAAAATACAATAAACACATTAAAAATGCAAATGCAATATATAAAATTAATATGTATATCATTGCGGTTTACGTTACAATATGTGTCATGATACAAGACATAATAATTCTTCCAAAATGTTAAACTCCAACCTTAAAAGACCCCAACACCCCGGCCCGTACAAGAAACATAATAATTGATCCCATACATTGTCATTGTAGGTAAATGCAATGAGCTTCTATGTTCCTGATAATCTAATATGTTTTCGGGAGAAGAAGTATAAATGGTATACATTTAAAATATATTAATATATATAGTAATATATATATATATATATATATATATAATATATATATATATATATATATTATCCTATCTCCTTTTAAAGCATCATAATTGATTGCACTGTCAAGTAAGACCTCACCAAGTCACACGATTCCATGTCACGTGGTGATGAGTTTAGTTCTCACCTACCAAAAGAACAAGTGATTGAATTTAACTTTATTATGTATATATTAATATATTTCATCCCAATTATTTGTGATTTAATGATATGATATGAATTATGGATTATTTGGCTATGGGGTCACACTGGTTGGGTAAGCGTTTTGGGATTCCGTTTTTTTTTTTTTTTTTTTTTTTTTTTTTTTTTTTTCAGTTTGATTTTGTATTAAAAATGATACCATTTGAATTTAAAATTATAGTTTGGTTGAGTATCGATTCGATTTGAAAAAGTTCAGTTTTGGTTCAGTATTCCTTTCAATTTAAGAACTTCAATTTTCAAAATTTCTTAATTTTGCAAACACACTACCAAACAATACATATTCATATAGTCTAAATTCAAAGTTTAAACATTTTATAACAAAATAGCAATATAATTCAATGAACAAACATAGTACTAAGTACTAATTATCAAACATCAGTTGGCTATTTTGCCCAACGAACTCTTCAATTGGCTCACTTGTAATGTTTTGTTAACAAGATGAAGAATAATTCATTTGTATAGTTAATATTTGGAGAACAAGTGTCAAATACTGTATATAGTAAATTTTTGGACACAATTCGTCATTGCTTCACAAAATATATTTCCAGTCTAGTGCAATGAAAAAAAAAGTGTTTCAAGCATTGGAATCAAAATTAGAATGATTTTTTTTTTTTTGGTTGAATTTAGACCCGTTAAACCGGAGAGGAAAGATCTCCACTACCAGACCCTTGAACATTTGCCCCAATAATTAGAATGATGTTGAGGCACATTTACTTTTTATAGAAACATGGAGTAATGAAAATACTGAATATTTAAAGAATAATTAGAAGTATGCTTCAACATCATTCGAAATAATAAAAATAATCGATGCGCCTACTATTTTTTAGGTATATTTTACAATTAACATGTCTCAAAAATAAAACACATTAAAATATGCAATGCAAAAATCCCTAAAGAATAAATCATGTTATATCAATGTTATCGTACAATATGTGTTATTATCCATGAGATAATAATTGATTCTATACATTGTAGGTAAATTGCATAAGGGTTCAAACTAAGTTCTGAAGCGAGTAATTATCAAGTATAATGTATTCGTTTTTGGAGTAAGATGTACAATCATATTTTTAAAAGAATTATTTTAAACATTTATTATATTATTAATATTTTAATATTATTATATTATTCTTATATTATATTTATATATTATTATATTATTATATTATCTTGTAAGGAAAGAGAGGCTAAGCTCAAATTATTCTAATTTTTACGGATGAGAGCTCCCCGCATCGCGAGGCCAGAAAGAGTAGTCACTTTCCATACGTCAGAAGAAACTCACGGTGCCCCAGTCCTTCTCTGAGTTAGGTTCGAGGAGCAAATTCGCCAAGAATTCCCTTCTTTTAAGGATGGTGGGACGAAAGAGATTCCCTCAAATTTTTTAGTCAAGTTCCAGACAGTCTTTCAGCAGGATGCAATAAGAACGTCGGGCCTTTTACTACCATAGAGATCAACGATTGCGCTTGGATCCATTCCATGGAATAATTGATGATAAAATCCATTTTCAAACCTCCCCAATAGTCCTTCACAGTTGCCATTAAACAATTAGTTATACTTACGTTTCTCTGTTTTCCATTCCAATTTCATTTTCTATTTATCCAATTTTTCTTCCTCTATTCTTCCGTTTCATTTCTCCAATTCCAATTTTCCAATTTCATCCCATTATTCCCTCTAGTTCTTCATTTCTAATTTTCTTATTTTATTAATAACAATCATCCCCATATAGCATTTCAAGGAGGAGGAAAAGGGAAAATGAAAAAAAGATAATAATAAAATAATAATAATAATAATAATATAATATAATTTTATATTATATGAATTTTAATAATGACGCAAACTCCGCAAAAGCAAAAACTGAAAGCAGCAAACTTAATATTTGAATCAAACGCGAAAGGCAAAACTTAAGCAGCAAACTAATTTTGAATCAAACGCGCAAAGTTGAGTCAAAACTTGCCCTACAACCTCTTGCAAAAGTGGTACCTTATTCACCCAACATTCCATCATCCCTCCATTTGGAGAAAGTCAAATTTCTTAATCTTCAAAAATTCATCAATGAGTTGAAAACATGGAGAAGAGAAGCAATTTGGAATAAGGTATATTATAAACCACTTTTCATTCTCCATTTTTAATTACTCCTCAAATTTCTCAATTTTTCCTGGAAACATCCTACTCATTTGTCAATTCCAGAGTAAACGACCTTAGTATATTCACCAATTGATTGTCAACATAACCTATTATTTTTAACCATCATAATTGAATTGTTACTATTAATAAGACCACTCACCAAAGGATTCACGGAATCAAGTTCTAAATTCTCACCCTACAAAAGAACAAGATAATTGACAATTGTACATATAATGCTCCTTGTTTGAAGCCGAAATGAGACTAATTAACGCGATTCAGCTTGATCTGGAAGTAATTAGAGGTGCATTGACATAACTAGGCCGGTGTTTAACGATAAATACCAATGGCTGTACAACCTGCATAACTGCCTTAAACTGTTAAGACTGATTATTGTAAATGTAAGAATGAGGTTATAAATAAATTGCAATAAACAATCTAGACTGATGCTGTACGAAAACGTCGATTGAAGTAAAATCCCTCGAAGCATGTTGACAACTTAATAAGCTGTTTCCGGATAATATAATTTTTTTTTTCAAAAGCTAACTTGAAACAATGTTCAAGTTTACTTGAGTACTTTTGAATTTTAGCCTAATTTGGTATGTAAAAAAATAAGACTAAATCAAATAACAGACAAAACAATAATTATATATGATACTTTAAAATAACATAAAATACAAACACTAAAATTAAATACAAGGTCTACGCAATATACGCACAACATTATGGACCATAATAGGCCAATTTCACCTTTAACCCAAACAACAGACCTTTAACATATAATACTGTAAAAATTAAGTATTTCCTATGATGCGCAAGCGTTTGTAAAAGTAACAATTACATATCCAAACACAATCCCACCAGGGTGTTTGGTTGAGGGGATTTATAAGTTCCCTCCATACAACCAACATTAATTCCCAAACCTAATTCCACAAGGCCATATAATAATCCGTCAATTTGGTGAAAGCCAAGCAAGGAATTAAAAAAATCCCACCATGTTCCCCCCCTAGTATTTATAATTCCTGAGAAAAAAACCCCAAAGATAAGATGAATGAGATCAAAATTACCCCTTCCCTTTTAACTAAACAATTAAAAGTCTAACAAAATAATGGACATTTGACATTTATACTACTTATTCCTTTTCAATTCCCCATGTATACCAAACTATTGAAATTGAAATTTGCCATAATTTTATTCCTGTCAACCCCTGGAATTTAAATTCCACTTTATTCCCAGTAATTCAAACTACCCATCGAAGAACATAATTCACCTTCCCTGTTATCCAACATACTTTTGCCCCCTCATTCAACCAAAAACGCCCCTTGATATAAAAACAGGCGTGATAACTTAGGGTAGGAGGATAATTCTAAACCAATTCCCTTCCATCTTAAATCTACTCCACCTATGAACTTGCCAAAACAAGCCATCATAAAAAAATCCTACCAGAATTTGGTTCTGCGACGGAACCTTAGCAATATACTACCATTCGCCCATGGAATATCCGCTAATTTCCCCCCCACTCAGGAACTTATTACCCAAATCTCAGAATGATACCCCCCTGGT
>VALG01016008.1:0-15071 GCA_009835305.1 Ipomoea purpurea | reverse complement strand
GAAGAAAGAACGGGGTCCCGGGGCGGCGCCGGCCGGCGCCACGTTGACCCGCCCCGGCCGCTCGTCCCACAGTGGCCCCCCAACGGGGCCACGTTGGAGGCGGGCCCTCGCCTCCAGGAGGCTCGGGGACTCCTCCAGACGGATTAGTTCGGCGCCGCGTCCTACGCGGCGCTCTATAGAAGGGTGACGTGCAAATACAAGTGCACTGCCTTGGCCCCCGCAGCGCGGCCCGGTCGCAGACCGGGCGCGGTCAACCCAAGATTTAACTACTCCGCCACCTCGCCCGTACCGTCCTCGTCGTGCCAGGATCAGCCTGGCCTCTGGGGCTAGGGCTCGGTTCTAAAAGGGCCCCACCTTTGCCCTACAATGGCATGCTCTTCTACCCTCTATTTTTCAGGACACACTTGATACTGAGAAGAATCTTTGTAAATAGCCAAATACCTACGGCCGACTTAATACAAATATACGTCTCACGGCTTTATAATCGTTCGTATTATTATACGTTTATTTATTATTTATTATATCCGAGGTTTATTGATCTCGGGCATACCCCGTATTACTTAACATCATATTGATGTTTTTTGTGTTAACATCTGGTAACAAAATTATAAATAGGGGATCCCATGTGGCATGTGATATAGCATATGACCCAATGTATAACGTTTTTGGAATGCATAGCTCTATTGAATAAGGGAGGCAATGGCCTCCTCCCCCAAATTATTACCGTGTGGACCACGGAGCCATAGACTATAATGCTCCGCGCTCCCAAAACCGACATCGTTTTGTTAAGTTGTTAAAAAAATCTTTATTTTGAATGCCATAAATCATAACAGATACATAAACTCTGAATAATACACATCATCACATATAACATAATACACAAACTTTGTAACTGAATACACATAAATGGGGTTTCGCGTTAACATAATAACATTAAATTCATTTAACCACAATAATACAATAAAGTTTTTAACTGAATACACATGGTATGGGGTTCTGGATCTCTCAACATGTGACGCATACATGATTACAACGGTGGTCGGGACCCATCTGTTAGCAAGTGCGGTAGTCGCGCTTGACCCCAGTCGGGTCCGTTATGTGCCCCTTCGCCAGGGCTCCAGCGAGCCTCAGCCGGGCTTGAGTCGCGGGCCGCCGGACACATCAAAACAGTGGGGTAAACTTGCACTTTGGTCATACTCTCTCCGCGCTTCTGCTCCTCTTCAACATTTAATTCAAGGTACGTATGCCATCCATACCTAGGCGCTGGAGAGGATTCTGTCACAATCCTGCCTGGCACAGTCATTAAAGTCATAACATCAAAATTAAACTGGTCTGGAGTTTTTGATAGCCAACCACACCATGGTAGGAAACAATAATTAAAATTAAAAAATACTCAAATACTTCAATCATCAAAATTAAAATATGCCGTACCCTCGGACGCGCACCGTGAGTCTACGAGCTGCCATGCCTGTCATATATGGGTCCGGTCGGTATCCGATAACCTGCCATGCCGTAGGATTAGGTCGGTATGTCCGGGAATGCCTCGAACCCCGGCCTCAGGCGGCCATGGTCCTCCAAACCGTCGCCGTGCATTTTTTCTATTTTCACGAGCCAAAAGGCGCAACTCAGGGCTCACAATTCCGTCGGGGGTTGGTACTCGATAGTACTGGGCCCTCGTGCCCCCTTATGGTGGTCTCTAACGTCTCGGAGGCTTTTAGGTCGACGCCTAGGCGGCAAAATGTGTGAGGTGTCTCGCGCGGTCACGTCGGTCCGCCCCCTATTTTTCCGGAGGTATTACGAATCCAGTGGCTCCGTTGATGAATATTGGTCACATATCCGGACTAACAGCCCAACCTGGAAGCTCCTCTATCCGTCAGGAGTTAGTTATACACACACTAAATTTTTAACTGAATAAACATAATGGGGTTTTTTGGTCTGTTCGTCGGACGGCGAAATGACGGTCGGCAGAGCACACTCAAGATAGCGCCCCTGCGTCAATGTGTGGCGCCCCTAGCCGCTGTGGACCCCACATATGTTATTTGCGCCTGTCGCTAGACAAGTGCCCACCACCTGGCTCGATCGTCGGGGTTATTTTGTAACGCATTGCGCTCATTACTCAGTGCCCCCCTTTTAGGTGCGACTGTTACGTATAAATATATAGTATACATGGTTTAATAAAAGTTGATAATATACTATATATACAAAAAATATCAAAGATTAAGGGTGGCTTATTAATATAGGAATACTATTTAAGAAATGTAGGGATCAAACTCGTTGACTACACTCAACATTGGTAACTTTTATTTGTGAATTTCTCGATTTTTTATATTAGTTGTGAGATTTATATTGTTAATGGTATGTGTAATTAATAATTATTTAATTAAATTGACAAATATAATTGTACAAATATGTTTGTAATTAAAGTTTTGAAAAAATATAATATATTTTTTATGAATTATCTATTCAATGTAGTTTAGAAGGTTTAACTATGCATTATTATATTTAAATTAATCTAGAAATATATAGAGTTGATTTTTTTTTATTTTTTTTTTTGAATGCTATTGGCTCTATTAGATTGTAGTATCTGTTCATATACTTTCTCAACCTACTGAAACACAAAGAACCAATAACGCATCCACTGAGGCTTGAGAACTTAGAGCATCCACATCAGTGGATATTATGGGGATAATGTCAGATGAATTATCTTGGGTGGAGATAATAACAAGTGTGGAGTGGAGTTATTTATGGAGATATTTCTCTTGCAAATTCAAGGAGAATGCGAAAAAGAAGAAAAAGAAAGAGAAGAAAGAGGCTCTGCTGTGCGCGTTTCGCGCACAACAGGCCGCCCACACGGGCGCGTGCAAAGCACGCGCGCGCCGAACGGCGCTCCTGACCTTTTTTTTATTTATTTTTTTTGTTTTTTAATTTTTAATTTTGATTTTTTTGTTTTTTTTTCCTCCACTTCCCACATTCTCTCTCCTAATCACTCTTACATTATCCCCCAATTCTCCCCAACCATTGTGGATGCTCTTACAACCTTCCAAATGGAAGTTCAACCCGAGTTCCATTAAACCACATAGTCCTGGTACATAGAGTTGATTTAATTAAACTAAATAGTATGTATTTATGAATATCAAATTAATAGAGATTGTATGCAATTTATTCTGAATATTTCATATTTTATCATAAATATATTTTTATTGCGTTTTAAATTTTTGCTCCCATGCCACTTGATAGTATTCATAGATCCGTCCCTACCTTTTTCTCTTAAAAAAAATAAACGAAAGAAGAAGAACATCATCTTTTGGAAGAGGAGATAAGTGTTTCCTCTTCATCTCCAGATACGTAGATGAAGAATAGCCAGTGGAATTGGTTGCTTTCATCCAGATTTAGATGAAGTAAGCCATGGACTTATTATTTTTTTTTGCAAATATCTATTGTCTATAGTAGGCTACCTTAGAGCATCCACACTTGTGCATATTATGGGGAGATTTCAGAATGAATTCTTCCCTATAAGAGATAATAGCTAATATGGAGGGGAGATAATTGAAAAAGATTTGTCCTGCAAATGAAGGGATATTGTCAGAAAATTAAAAATAAAAAAAGAAGAAGAAGAAGTAAGGCTGTGCGCGTTCGCGCACAACCTTGGGCAAAAGCCAGGCGCGTGCACGCACCCGGAGGCGTGTCAGGCGCGCCAGTCGCGTCTGATTACTTAATTTTTTTTTATTTTAATTTTTGTTTTGTTTTGTTTTGTTTTTTTTTTTTTCTCTCCCCTCCACATTCTCTTTCCTAATCACTCTTACATTATCCTCCTATTCTCCCCAACCAATGTGGATGCTCTTAGGGGTAAACAAAAATTCATTAAATTCGCTATGATTTGTCAAATTTGTTCTAATCCAATCCATATCTGCCAAAGTAGATAAGATTGCAATCCACCTAGGTTCCGTTTGGAAAGCTGTAAAATGACTTTTGGAAAATATTTTCTGAAAAATGATTTATTTTCCAGAAAATATTTTCCTTTCCGGTGTTTGGCTACACAACGGAAAACTGTCTTTGTGTGTTTGGTTCATTTTTCGGAAAATGAGTAAGAAAATGAAAAGAATTGAATACTTCAAAATTTTAATCAAATTAGCCACTGAACGTAACCTGAAAATGCAATTAGGCCACCGAACGAAAAAAAAAAAAAAAAAGTGCAATTAGGCCACTGAACACTCCAAATGTATGCAATTTCAATATATATATTATTATTGTTTCACTTTTTGAATGTTTGAATTCTTATATTATACACCTTTACTAAATTTAATGTAGATGGTAAATTTCAAATCCACATTTGACAGATTAGATGCATATATTTCATCCGATTCCAAACCTATTTCTATTCGCTCCGCCATCATTCTAGATTACTGTTACTTTGTGATAACTTGTTAAAAATAATGTTGATTAAAATTAAATATGCATACAAGTTTGATGAATTAAAAAAATGGATTTAAATATATTTTTACAAAATTTTAAAAATTATTTAACTTGTATCTAAAAACAACAAAAAAAATAATAATAATAATAAAAAAATCAATGCTTGCTTAGTTAGATTGTACTAGTGTTTTTGATACATGAAATTTCATTTGTGTTAGTCAAAGGTACTCCAACAGTACCAACAGATTCTGCCATTCTGAAATGTATGGTGAGCAATTAAAAAGAGGTGAAGAAGAAAGCCTCATGGCTCCGATCCATTTGCACCACTTAATTGCCCACTCTGTCAAGCATGCACCCTGCAGTATGCATGTAACCTGTAATCTATTCTGCACATACATACAGCTAAAACATGCGCCATCTGTACTAACGTTAGAGTAAAGTTTCCTTAACGAGAAAATGCTAAGGTTGTTGGTGATCCTGAGGAGAAATTCATTCTAATTTATAGCCCACACTATATACTAATTACACACTATAAATATGGTTAGTTGAATCACAAATCCAAGGCCAATAAATGCATCCAACTTGACAACGATTGACGGTGGCGATCCAGCTTTATTTCAATACCACACAATTGGTCCATCGTGTTTCTCATCGATCGGCTTCAGTAGCACTCGTGGATAGTTGAATGCCTTTATTGCACTCTCCATCCTCTTAATAATGAAAAGAAAAAAAAGGAAAAAGAGGAAAAAAAAAGGGGAGCATTTTTTCCTTTGCCCACAAAAGACGAGGGCTGCCCGATCTCTGGGTTTAATTTCTGTCCTTGCTCCCAAATTAATCACTTTACGAACTATTGAACTATATATGCTCTATATATTAATATATTAATATGTATATTAATATATATATTATAATATATATATATAAAAGACATCATTTTTCCCCTTTTCAAACAACTTCTGTGATACCAAACAAAACTATATATGCATTTATATAAGGTAACAAATGTGTATCCTATTAGCGTTCATTGGTAGTATCAGCACTAGTCTTTAGTACCCGTTACAATCAAACATATCAATGTTTGTGTTGTGTGTTAAATGTAGTGATACTAATAATGACATCTTTTTTAATATCATTTTAAAAACTCTTCAAATTATATTGTTTATTTAAAAGCTTGGCACATATATATTATTATTTAAAAAGATACAACGAGAAAGTTATATATTGTGCAACTATATTGATTTGATGTTGTACTAAAGAGACGAGATCGTTAGTATATTAACAACCTCAAAACATAATTGTACTTGATACAAAAGACATATGTATCAATCATGGTTGGCTTTCCCATTTCCCATTTAAACTATAAGTTATGGTTTGTTTTAATATTTTTTGCATGCATGGGATTTATTGGTCATTTCTGGTGATGGTTTTGTGGTTACAAAAGTAGGGTCAGGATTTTTGGTGATGGGATTTGTGAAGAGCAGAAGAGTTTGACTAATTGTTTAAAGGGCTAGTGACAATTGTATTCCACTTTCATTTATAAGTTATGCACAATTAATTCTTTAATTTTTTGTTATTATTACCTTTTTAAATATAACATTCAATTGTAATTTGTAATCACATATAATTTTTTCAAATTCAATTTTATATATTTAGTTATTTGTCAAACATCGCTTATTGTAGTCTACCATTTTCGAATATCGTCTACTGTACTCAACTTATACCGTTTTAATGATATCATCAAAATCAAAGGAAGATGTTATAATAAAGAACTAGAAATAAATGTTGATCGATATGATTAAAAATATATTATTAAAAGAGATACTTAGAGACTAAACAACTAAGAATCAAAAAGAAAATTTTCTTGAATTAAAATTAATATTAATTGGTAGAAATAACCTCAATTTTGAAATATTATCTTCTCTTTACAATGGGGGGAGACACCAAATAATGAAAGCAATGTAATAGCCATCCATAGCATTGTTCTTTTGACTTTCTTGTACAAGCCTACTTTGGAAAATTCATAATCCTTTTCTCACTAATTGTACAAGCAACAGTGAATTCCATCCAAAATAGTCTTGATTTTAAATGTAGGAACCGTTGGTAGAAAAACAAATAATAATCAAATAAAATTGACTATTATTTTTTTGGAAAGAAGGGAAGAAAAGATGAAGAAAATTGGCGTAGTTTGGTGTTGGGTTTTTGCAAGAGTCAAGTGAGCACTCTTTCCTTAAAACCTTATTGTCACCTTCCAAAGATTGCTAGGAGCGTTGTGGCCTAGGCTCCCAGGATAAAACTTGCTAGTGAATAATGTTTGAGCACTCAAACAAGGAATCCGGCGAGCAAATAGGCTATGAACACAGTATGGCTAAGAAGGAGTAGGAGCAGAGATTTTTGAAGCTGAAAAGTATACTTTCGTGTTTTGGGTGATTCTCTGTGTAAAACTCTACTGCCCAACTCCTCTTTATATAGGGGGTGAAGGATTTAATAGCTTTTAATTAGGCACTTAATGGCACCCCTCCACCTTCTTGTAACACACTATTATAATGGGTCTTCAATTCAAAATAAAAATTAGAATAATTCAAAAATTAATCCGTAACTGTAGAATTGAAGAGCCAACGGTCACAAAACTGCACAGGTTCGTGTAGGCCGAAACTCCCAGTTTCGACCCCCAGGACGAAACTGAAGTTTCGGCAGGGTCCCAAGTCTCGGCTAGACCATAGGTTCGGCTCAAGGCCAAACTACACACTAGTTTCGCCAAGGCCGAGATCACGTGGTTTCGCCTTAGCCCCAGGTCGAGACACGAGACACAACATATCATCAGTGGCGTGTTGGAAAAATGATACCGAATCTTGGCATAACTTAGCCAAGTCGCAAGGCCAGCCAATTTCCCGGACGACATTCGTGTCTGCAAGTGCCGGCGCACGCGAGCTCGGGCTAGCAATGTGGGACAAAAGCTCACTTTTTCCCCTCATTTTCCAACTCAAATGGGTCTACTTTGAGAAGAATCATATCTCATTCACCCATTATCCGTTTTGAGCTACATCAATCTCTTCGCTCACTACGAAGAATCCGAATCCCCTTTGACCCGACCCAAATCGAAAGGGACCCACTAATAATTGTACTACAAAATAGCCACTTAAACATGTCATTTTAAGCTATTTTTTCCAACATAAATTAGTTAAGATTGAAAAAGTTAAATTACAAATTATAAGGTAGAATATTAATGTTTTTTTTTGCCACAATTTAACAAACATTGCAGGATCTTATGAAGTGGTTTCAAGACCAAAAAGCCCATTAGATTAAGGGACAATCATTATTTGTGGAGCATAGTCCACACAATGGTGTGGACCATAAATAATACTTAATATAATAAGTACATTAATATATATACGTAAGGTACATTTTTCAAAATTATTTTTAAATATAAAGGGTACATTATTTTATATAATGTACATTCAGTACAAAAATAGCATACTTTTAATATATTAAAAATGTACCTAATATTCATGATTCAAAATTTCAAACACACAAATATTTTGCCATTAAGAGCTATAGCGCTTTTTATCAAGGCGCAATTCACACTAAAGCCGCCACTGTCGCATAGTAGACAAAGGTCATTTTTGTTCTGATGATGACCTAATTATTTTGCTCGATATTTTTTTTTTCTTGAGACAATTTCTTGTATAATACTTTGTGATTTACTATAAGTACAAGTATGTGACTTAAACATTTAAGTCATTACTCTGTCAAAGTTATGCTCGAATTTTACTAAACTTATCAATAATATAATAATCATGATAAAAGACATTTTTGGTCCTAGAGGGCTTGGACAATTTAGTCCTTTTATAAAAAATTTGCCATTTATGGACAGAGTTATGTGGCATGACATTTTTTGGCTCCGTCTATATATTTTTCTCCGTTAATTTCGTTAGATAACGAGAGGGGCAATTACGTCAATTTGTAGCTATCTCTTCTATCTATTATATCAATGTGTATTTGGCAGCTTCGATCTCCTTCTATCTATTATTAGTAACCTGTTTGCAGTTTCGATTCTCCGGCAATTTTCTACAACTACAACTTGGACTTCCGACCTCGAATTATGACCGAGAAAAAAAAAACACACATAAATAATAGATAGAATGAATAGCTAAATTGACGTAATTACCCCTCTCTCAGATGGTTATCTAACAAAAAATATAGACGGAGGACCAAAAATGTCCTCGCCACAATAACTCTGTCCATAAAAAGAACATTTTTTTATAAAGACTAAAATTGTCCAAGCCACTATAAATTTAGACTAAAAATGTCTTTACTCTTTAATCATAACGTATGATTACTTGTTATCTAGTTAAATCTAAAATATATTTACATATACATTCAAAACTAAAATTAGTGCTTGATCTAAATTAATTAAACTCGTCATATAGTATGAATTAATTACATGCTTTAAAAGTTTAGAATAATTTTACAATTATACAAAAATATTTTAAAATTTTCAACAATATAATAAACCCATTATATATGCAGTGAAACTTGAAATACATAATTACTATATATAAGTATATATATAATATAATATAATAATGTGTGTGTGTGTGGTGTTGTGTGTGTGATGTGTGTTGTGTGTGTGAAAAGAAATGATATTTAATAATTGTATATGACTAAATACCTGTACACATATACCGTACCCCATTCCAACTGACCAGTTAGCAAGAAAGCAACCTTAGAATATAAGAAATTACTTCTAATAAATACACTGCAAGTAACGTGTTTACAGGGTACCAAATGGCAACGAGTTCTTCATATCTACATGCACTTTCAAATTTTATTCTCTCACTTTTACTTTTTGAAGTGCCAAAGCAGTGATAGACTATTGTCATAATGTGATCTCAGAGAAATGTCTACATCAAAAATTTAGAAATGGAGCAGAACTTGAAGTCTCTAGTAATAATTGCCAGTCAATTTAAGAAGTGTATGTGAATCACTTACACTATTTATAAAAATTATAAATATAATGAAATGTTATTTTTATTTTGGTCCCACGATTATTGATCCATTTCCACATTTTTCCTATACTATAATTTTTTCACATTGGGTAAAATTTAAATATTTTCACATTTGGTCCCTCCCGCTTAAATTTTAGTCATCAACAACTAAATTAAATCATCGCTATGTAAACTACTTATCTGTATGCATGTAACTTTCTTAGAGGACTTAATTTTCATTCAAGATAAGTTTTCTTAACGTATGATTAATTTGATCTCTGATGATTAAATTAGTTAGGAGGAACCAAATGTGAATATGTGACAATATTAAATTAAATCTACACCAAAAATGAAAAAATCAATAGTCAAGGATCGAATGTAATGATTAGTAATCATATACGTACCAAAAGTGAAAATTTCTTTGAAATCTCTTCTTCAATTAAATTGTAACTGTAAGTAGTATTATTCAGTCACATAGTTACTTATCCAACATATGAAAATTTACATACTTACCCCAACATTTTGTTTTTCAAGTACAATCTTTTTTATTGCTAGTAGACTCAATCCTTAATTTTATTATATATATATATATTCACTTTAATATGTGTAAAGTGACAATTTTAATCCATTTACAACAAATTCTAAAATTATTATATTGTACTTCAAATTCTCAAATTATTGAAGGACATATTAGTTATATCATAGAATTTTATCAAATTTCCTCAATTTAAATCTTTATATACCAGTTCTCTTCATTCGTAATGAAGAATTTTAGTTTCTAAGATTTATAAACATGTATCTTACTTATCTTTAGCTTCAATTAAATTCCAATTTTATTAAAAATGAATTTATCTTTTTAAATAATCAAGGTGAATTTATATGCTATCATATTTCTATAGTATTATTGTAGATTACCATATGTCTTATTGTAATGTTTTTGTTTCTTACATAGATCTTGAAGAGCATTAAGCAGTGGACTAAAGTTTTTAAGAATAGTTTTAATAATTAATGCTGGTTTTGTGAGCTTGTGAAAATGGAAAATTAAAATGCAATTGTAAAACAATTGTTTTTTTTTTCTAAAAAAATTAGAAATGACAAAGAATGAAGGTAAATTAGATTGAAAACCACCCAATTATCGACATGAACAACAAAGATTAATCGAATATTATTTTCAAACTGATAATATTTCTAAATTGAAAACAAGATATTTTTAGTTTTAATTACACTCACTCCCATTAAAAAAACACTAGTAAAACTCAACGATAATTAAATTATTTATACAAAGAAATAAAGAAAACTAAATGCCTTAATAATTTAATATTAAATACATTTTAATGTATCATAATTGTGTTAGCAGTGGACTAACAATCACTTTACACATATAAAAAAAATTATTTGGTATAATTTGGACAAGTCTACAATATGTAATAATGGGCGAAATCTGATTCTCATTATTCTTCATTTATATTTTATAGAAATCTTTCAAAATAAAAAATAATGTATACCTTACAGTCAGCATTTCTGTAAATGACTATCAATAAATTACAAAAATCAGTGAATAATTTTATTTAATTCAATATCAACATTACATATAATTTTTTTGAATAATTGGTACCTTCCACCACGTCTTATAACGTGAACCACGAGCCATGTGCACCACGTTAAACCGCCCGTTTCTTAATAAAAAAGAGACACACGCGTTAGTTTTAACGGATGGCGCATTTTTTTATTAATTATCAACTGACACACATATATCTTAAACTGACATGCCTCACATTTTATAATTATCAATGACGCCAGTTATATCAAAATGATCTATTGTGTGAAAGAAACTGCATGATAAAAGAAACTGAATAACATCTACAATTGATGATATGTACAAGAACTTAAGTATAGCAAAATATCATGTATGGTTTAATAAATATAGGTTTAAAAAAAATAATAATAACGTTTTCACATTTAGATCTATAATAATCAATAAACTATTATAATCGAGAAACCGTAGTTGTGTTGGAAACCAAAAACGCAGTGATACAAAAGAAATGAATAACAAGTTCCTTTGCCTGAAGGGTGCAACTGCGAGAAACGATGCCTTTTTTTCATAAACAAAACGAATCGTTGAAATGCGCGGTGCATATTGATATGCGAATATTGATGAGTAGTTCGTATTGGGATCATCTTAAGGCTTAAATCCTTTATTCATTTCAAATTGAATCTTAAATTGAAAAAACAAAAATAACCCTTAATATTTCATAATCGAATTCTTAATAAAGGGTATCGATTGAATTTGACACAAAACAAATAGTGATAAAAATTGGTAAATAAACATGTTGAACAAATCCTTATGCCCTAATATCAATGAACCAGAATGATTGCCTTAAAAAAGTAGAAAAACTTAATAAAAATAGCAAGTTACTAATAATTTCTTTTTTATAATTACCCTAATATGAAGGAAAAAATTTGGTTATTGTATATAGCATATATAGAATACAACTTCAGCATGCATTTCCAATTCTCATTGCTTTCTTTAATTGCACTTTGGATCGATCGATCCATACACTACAAAGCAGATAGCAAAACCTTTATACCTAATCGTAGCCGTTATAACCGTGAGAAAGACGTACTGTGCATTTAAAATACATAACATTCATTTATTATCCAACTTAATAAACGTCATTTTTTCTTGGTTATTTAGCATCTCATTCAAAGCAACCAAGAAACCACGCAGATTCCCAGACTCCTCCCCTTTTCCCTCTCCTCATCATATCATCAGTATGGCAATGGTCTCTAATCGCTCAACTCTTCTTGGACTTCTAATTCCCAATCCGACTTCTGTTTGCTGAAACAAGTTTTTTTTTTTTTTTTTTTTTTTTTTTTTTTTTCTATTCTTTTTGTTGTTGTTTGTTGTTTTTTTTTTTTTTTTTGGTTTAAATTATGTTTTGTTTAATTTTCGGGTCTTCCGAGAGGGACAGCTCCGGTTACTCCTTCATCACCAGCAACCCGCGGCGCCGAAAGTCGCACTATGATTACATCATCATCGGAGGCGGCACCGGGTGTCCGTTGGCGCGACGCTGTCGCAGAACTACAGCGTTCTTCTGCTGGAGCGGGGAGGTTCCCGTACGGCAATCCCAACATCACCAACTTGTCGTCATTCGGGTCACCTCCTCCGACCCTGCCGACCCTCGCCGTCGCAGCGTTTCGTGTCCGGAGACGGTGATAAACGCGCGCGCACGCGTTCTGGGCGGCGGGAGCTGCCTGAACGCGGGGTTCTATAACGCGCGCGTCCGCGGATTACGTGAGCGACATGGGTGGGACGGCCGACTGGTCAACGAGTCGTACCAGTGGGTGGAGAAAAGCGTTTATGCGCCGTGAGGGAGTGGCAGTCGGCCGTCAGAGATGGGCCTGCTGAGGCTGGGGTCACGCCGTACAATGGCTTCACCTACACCATATGTACGGTACCAAGATCGGCGGTTCCACCTTCAACCCTCCGGCCATCCGCCACACCGCCGCCGATCTTCTCGAGTATGCTAACCCCTCTGGCCTCACCGTTCTCTTGCATGCTTCCGTTCCCAGAATCTTTGTTACCAAAGGTACTACATTTCATTTAATTTCTACAGTCATCATTAGCTAATCACTTAATCTAATGATTACGAAAATTACATTTGTACCCTTACTTTTAACCGCTAACAAATAAATGTCTAACCAGAAAATTAAAAAGTTTGTTGAACTTTATATACTTGAGGGGACCCAAATTGAGTAGTAAATACCAATTTAATATCTTCATATTAACTCAATTTACACCAGGATTATTATATTTGTTATTGAGTGCAAGCTATTTACATTCTTATCTAGATTATATAACACATGAAATCGAGGGACTAATCGATTTTAACTAACCAATTGGTTGCGGAGATCTTAACTCCTCGTCCCTTGTTAAGAGAGGTCGATTCGAACCCATCTTAATATAATGCAATAAACGAGCACTTCACCTTATGGACCATCGATAACATAAGGGAGTCTGAAATAACATCTAAATGTTCCATAAAATAGAAATATGGTCTGCTCATAAAGTTAATTAAAATTAAAATTTCAGGTAGTTCAAAGCTAAGAGCCATCTCAGTGGTGTTTAGAGATGCATAGTGAGCACAACACTTAGAAAAGGAGCAATGCAAATTATACAGAGCCCTTGGAGCCCCCACCAGTACTAATCGAGTGAATAGGCCGGCCCAACAACCTTAGAGACCATAATATCATGTGTTTTGGACCACACCCATGTCGACAGGCCATTCAATAACCGATGAACGCGGTAGTTCCTCCGGTCCCCGTCGTGTTCCGCATTCAGCATCGTCGGAATAACCCCCTTCGCACCTACATCGAGCGCTCCGCAAAACTCGCGCCTTGCCTATCCGTGATAGAATCCGTCATAAGTTAACACTCTTCATTAATGGGGTGCCCCTCTTGGATAATAATAATTTTTAAAAAAAAAATAATATTGAAAGCAGACGAACAGCTTTCCAACCTCCACAAACAAAGACCCCAAGCCATCGCCGATCATCGCGCCCAGACAACTATAACACCGGCGTCCAAGAGGGGGTTCATCTTGGAGAAAACATGGTCCACTCTCCTCCGGCAACTATTTCTCCGAACTCAAAAACCGGACGACAACCCTCAGTCACCTTCAACTACTTCAAAAACCCGAAGACCTACAACTTCCTCAAACGGATAGAGTCAATCCATCCATAATCGAATCAACCGTCGCCAAGTCCCCGACCATACCTTTCCCGTTGAAAGATCCTCTTGAACCAATGTCGCCTCGGCCCGCCGGTAACACTGCGCCAAACACACAAACCCTCAATATCCCCGTGAGCAGTGCGAGAGAGCGAGCGTGAGACAATCCGGGCAACTACCCTTGGAGGTTTGCCAAGGTCGCAGAGTTGTCGAACCACAAATTATAAGTTGATTTTATACCTGAGAGTCGTCGATGGATCCACTTTATACTCCCTGACAATCCTCAGGGCCACTTTTTAAGCCCGAAGTAAATATTATTATTTTTTAAATTAACATCTTATTTGCCAGACTAATATAATTATTTCTTATTATTATTATACTAATTGTGCAATGTGCAGTACTTGGAGTACAGATATTGTAAGACTTGCCAGGAGATCAAATTTGATGCTCTATTGATTTGTTCTATTTATGGTCTCTCTTTTTTTTTTTTCTTGATAAAAAATTAAAGCAATCTAGTTGATGTGATGTGTCAAGAAAACATGAACTGTATCATTCATGAAAAAAAAAGGATTACTGCAATCAATTGAAAATCTTAATAAATTGAATCACAGCAAAGACAATTAAATAATATACCCTATTTCTCAATTTCGGCAACCCGGACTATTGACTAGTTCATGCAATCATATATATAAGATTAAAAGTTAAAATATATCAGTGACACGAAATATGACAACGTGAAATATTCGGACACAAATAAATTAACAAACAAAAGAAGATATAAAGAGAATCGATATACTCAAACATCAGAATTAAAGGCTAGTTTTTCTTCTGTTAAGTTTGTGTTATAAACAATCTAAAGGTTTTACTCCTTTAGCTTATTTGTTAAAGGTTAAAATTAAACATGCTCCAATCCCACTAAAGTAGTACATTCTTTAATAGTGTGTG
>VALG01015997.1:0-30236 GCA_009835305.1 Ipomoea purpurea | reverse complement strand
TTTGGGAGCCTCATGCCATCTCCCTCACCTCCACCTTGGCTCCTTTGTTTTCTAACCCTCCATGTCATGACTCATATGAACTATATTAATTATATATTGTGTATCTAGGTAGCACGAACCAAAAGTCTTTAACTAACGCTCAAGGGTTTGATCTTTAAATTTTGAGCAACTTTAAATCACCAGGCCAGCTGTCCCACCCAATAAAAGTACTCTACAATCCAGCAGGGATTAGAGACGATGGAAACCCTTTAACTGTTTCTTCTTTCCAAAAGGTCAAACCATAATCCTAAGGGCCCCACACCCCGACTCGACAGAGCATTTGGGATGATGTAAATCATGGTAACTCAACTGAACATGAACCACAGAGGCTAGACATTTGCTTACTGCGCACAAGGAACCCCCTCACTTTAAAAGGTTGCTTCCACTGTCGCTGGTGAGACTCGATCTCTGGTCATTCTTTCCAATTTTCACCTCTATAACTAGTTGAGCTGTCCATGCAGTCCCTTAATTGTTTCTTGTGTGTATATATAGTGTGTATGTATGCACACAAAGCAATGACCACAATATAATATAGACCAATAGATACACTCAATTACACGATTCATGACGCATATGAACCATGCACCCCATTTGCATAAAAATCCATACACGTACAATCGAGTATTCAAAGAATTGAATTAAAGAAAATGAACAAATTCCACAGCAGCAGCTACAAACAAGCTGCGACAAACACGACTCTGCTATAGCTATCTAACACTCAGAGACTCGTATATGCCTGCCAGAAAACAAGGACTCAGACAGCTGATAACAGTTCACAAAAAATAAATAAAAATAATAATAATAATAAATAATAATAATAATAATAATAATAATAATAATATATATAATAATAATAATAATAAATAAAACATTTGTTTGAATGGACAGCTCAGTTGGTTACAGAAGTAAAGTTTGGACAATTGTTAAAGATATGTGTGGTTGATATCTTCTCTTATTATATTTAGTCCTATTCTAGCTCCTGTATAATAGTTATTAGACTAGTTGTTGTTAAACTATAGCTATCTTCTCTCATTTGTAAAGCTATTTATAGCTGCATGTGGTTTTATCATAAAACTACTCATTCATAATCTTTACATGGTATCCCAGAGCCTAAAATCTCCTACGAAAGAAATTTTTTTTTTTTCCTCTCTCCCTTCCTACTCAATGGCGTCCACCACCCAAACTACTCCGGCCACCACTGAAGTCATCCAGCTTCACGCTACTACACACTTCCCTATCAAACTCACACCTACGAATTTCCCAGTATGGCGCCGGCAAGTCCACGCTACTCTTGTTGGACTTTATATCCTGGGATATGTTGACGGTTCCATCATGGAACCAACCAAGTTCACCGATTCCGCGAACACCGTCGCTAACCCGAGCCATCTTGTTTGGTATCGCAAGACCAAACTATTGTCAGTGCACTTCTGGGCAACTGTACTGACACAATCCAACCGGTCATCTCCTCGGCCACAACAGCCCGCGATGCATGGCAACGCCTCATTGCCAGTTACGCTAGTGCCTCTCGCGGACGCATCATTTCCCTCAAGACAAAGCTCACCACGAATCCCAGAGGTTCCCGGTCCATTACGGCGTACCTCATTGACATGCGGGCTATCGCTGATGACCTTGCTCTTGCTCAGTGTCCATCACTGATGAAGATTTGGTCGTGTATGTGCTGACGCAGCTTGGAGAGGAGTACAACTCCATTACCTCTGCAGTCCGTGTAATAAGCAAAGGTCCTAGATGCTGGCGTGGGGCCCTTGGAGTTTGGGATTCAACATTTTTGGGGACAAAACAAAAAATAAAAGAATTGAATTTAAAATGATAAAAATTAATTAAAATAAATAATCACACGGCTAGGTTTTTATACATTTTCAACATGAAGTGCCAAAGTCGAGCCATGTGCGTTATAGTTTATAGACGACGACTAAAGTAGAGTCCTTAAAATTTTTGGAATATTTTATTTTTATGTTTTTTTTATATAATTTTATTGTAATTTTTAGTTTTGGGAATTGAATATGATCACTAACAAATGGACACGAAATCATGTGGCTGTACAATAGAGCCTAAACGTAAAAAAAACATTAATAAATTAAAGTCTAACAATACTAAAATATAATCAATTATGAGCTTCTCACTCTGGCGTCTAAAAACCTGGGAAATAAATTGATGCTTTTGCACTATTAAAAACCTCGAAGTTTGCAAACATTTCTTTTGGATATGAAATCTAGGGTGTTCTTTATTGGAAGTTATTTTAATTCGCCATCATTTTTTAATAAAAACTTTTGCATTTTGTTTATTTATGACACCATATTTTCTATATGTATTCACACTTAGACGTATAATTATACTTAATGGACATATTACCAGGACTATGTGGTCTAATGGTACCCGGGTTGAACTTCCATTTGGAAGATTATGAGTTCAAGCCTCAGTGGAGGCGTTATTGGTTCTTTGTATTTCAGTACTTTGAGAAAGTATATGAACATATATACAATGTAAAAGAGCCAGTAACTTTCAAAAAAATACTTAATGGACATATTAGAGATGGATCCGGAACAAACCAGCCAGTAACTTTCAAAAAAATACTTAATGGACATATTAGAGATGGATCCGGAACAAACCGACCCGGTGAAGGAGAAAAGACGGGTCCGATTGGGGTTGAATCCTGTGCTCATGGCTCAACCCTAGGCTACCAAGGCCGAGCCAGTGCTTAGCCTCGGCTTGGGCCTTGTCCCCCGGCCTACTAAGTCGAGCCCCTGCTCGGTCACGGGCACTAAGGCCGAGCCCCAGGCTTAGTCAAGTTTTTTATAACTAATTTCTCTTTTTATGGAGCGGTGGGGAACTTATAGTATATAAAAGAGTATAATTATTTTTTAAGACATCCTGAACTCACTTGTGTAATACTATTACATTATTGCTCATAAATACAATATCATTATCTTTCTAATATCATTCTGTCCTTTTAAATAACATTCTTGTCTTTTACCATTATCTTTTATTCACTTATCTATCCTTTAATTATCCAATTTGTTAAGAGCCACTCGAGTTAATTAAATCCAACAGTAGTATTGGATGGTTAGAAACCTTCCTAGACCAAGATGGTCTCCATATTTTTTGAAAGTCCTCCACTAGAGGCCGCTCACGGCTAACTCTATACGGCATAGCCTGACCACACTTCATGAAACTACTCCACTTAAAGTTTTAAGAACTTTGTCCATTGATAGTTCTTTTCTCCTATTTTAGAACTTAAAAAGATTTGTTGTATATAGCCTCCTTTGAAGTACTCATGAGTATTTATGTAAAAATGATGCATTTTTTAACTAAAAAATGGGTTTCTCTGTTTATCCCAAAATGATGTAGGGAGTGAGAGTGTTTAAAAGAACTAGGTACTATTTGGTAAAGATAATTATTAATTAACACCGTTAAAATTGACTTTTAACTTTGTTCACGTGACATTGACATCATTATTGCCACATCAACAAGATATGATATGTCATCGAACTCAAAATTTATTTTATATTAATATTTATAAAGTAATTAATTTAAGGTAATTCAAAAAAGTATTAATTTCATGAAAAAATAGCGGTTATAGTCCAATATTAATTATACTTATATTGCACACTCAATCCAAGAATTATTACCATTACATAATTTGCCTCTTTTTTTTTTTAATACTATTAACTCTATTAGAATGCAATATTTGTTCATAACTACTTTATCAACATACTAAAGCACAGAGAGTTTAATAGCGTCATCACTGAGGCTCAAACCCACAACCTCCCATGTGAGAGTACCACAAGATCCTTGGGTTTTTAATTATAGAGTAAATACCAAAATGGTCCCTCAACTATAGCTAAATTTCACAAATTGATTCGCGACTTTCAATTTTAACCAATTAAGTCTTAACTTTGCAATTTTAACAGATTTTGGTCCTCGTCTATTTGACCGTTTTTTGACCGTGATCTCTGAGATATATTTGTAATTTCAACACCGCCCGCCCTCATCCGCTGCCTTTTGTGACACAGTCTATCGACCGAAAAATATTCAACCCCAAGTGGAAACCCTACATTCCCGACTTCAAACAAGCCTTCGAACACTTCTGCATCATTTACGTCGGCGGCTGCGCCGTCATCGACGATCTCTAGAAGAACCTGCAGCTCTTCGTAGGGAGCATATGGAGTGCCTCCAAGAAGAATGATTTGCACCAGTTCGGAAACACGCCGTCTTCTTCGCTTTGGTACGAACTCAACTACATTGAATTCCAAAGGGAGGATTGAAGAAAGTGGACGGAATTTGGCAGATTGCTTTGGGTCGTGTAGTGGAAGTGTAACAGTGCGGTTCTGAAAATGCAACCGGAACCTTAAAAAACCGACGATGGACCATGAAATTACATATATTATCCTCAAAATTCACAGTCAACAAGCGGTCAAATAGACGAGGACCGAATCGTGTTAAAATTCGAAAGTTAAGGACTTAATTTGGTTAAAATTAAAAGTCAAGGACCAATTTGTTAATTTAGCTATAGTCGAGGGACCATTTTGAGTATTTACTCTTAATTATAACTGTGAAGTTGGTTGAATTTTTTTTTTTTTTTTTTATTACAAAGTAGTGAGGTTGGGCACCATCACATATTATATCAATTATTTCTCTACTATATACTTTTATTGAGGTTTTTGACTATCTTATAGAGATAATCTCGTGTGTCCTAATTAAGGGGCTCAAAATTTTTAATTACAACTTAATTTCTATATTAAATTAACAGTTGGAGACTTCCAAGTAATTATCATAGTTATTTAGATGTATGATCATTTCATTTTTAGTAATTTATAGACTACTTGTCTAAAAGTCCACTATACGGACCTCTGGCTACTGTATTATATTGGATGCTTCTTTTGTTATGTGTTATATATGTTATATTATTATATATATAGTATATTATAGGTGTTATTTTTTATGAGTATATATATAATATATACATATAATTATATATTATTTTTTTTTGAGTCGTCTGTGATGCAGTTTTTGAGTGAAGCCTTTGTAGTGGGTTCACAAAGTGTGGTCTAATGGCGCTTTAATGGGAAAATGTGATGATATTTTAGTAATTTCTTACACAATGTATATTTGGTTTTGGTACACTAAGGTGTTGGGGTGTGATACACTGATGGATTACGTTTTTTGTGGTGCACCTTTATGAGTGTCCTATAGTGCATTGAGGAGTGGATGCATCACCAAGCATATGTATAAATACATTCAGGCCGCACGACCACACGGGAAGGGTTGACCATATATATAAGCCATCTCGACTAATCATTAGCCAAGTGAAAATAATACATGAGACCACGCCTACCGCCCTAGATTTAGATAATTAAAACTTTATATCTCTAGCTCAATTATAAATTCATAAGTTTACTTTTTGCTAGCAATTATTAAATACGTTGTTCAAATGCCCCAATAACCGAAAAGAGAGTTATGAATTTTACTTTATTGTAGGTATTAATGTACAAGTATTTCAGACATGTATGTTTTCAGAAGCTAATGAATTAATATTTATCATTTTTAATCTATAGTTCTAAAAGCTATGAAAATAATAACATTTTCAAAACAATAGAAAAAAGTTGTGCAGCTTTCCGCAATGGCTAAAATTTCGACACCTTTACCTGCTGGATGAATGGTTTGTGCATTTTTGTTTTTTCTTGTGAATATATATTATCCGATCCATTGTTTTACTGAATTCTCCCTTTTAATTATTTTGGCCTGGGCCTTCTTCATAGTCCAGATGATAACAGAAAATTTAAAGTTGCCAACAAGTTGCAGATTTGTAGGACAAAAAGGGAAAGATAATTTGTCTCTTTGTAAAAAGATATTTTAAATTTTGTTTAAAAGATACCCATTCATCAAGAAAAAGTTGTATTTTTTATCTCAGACAATAAATTCTAATTTTTTGTTTTTGGAAAAAATAAATCTCTCTCTCACACACAAAACTCCAATCCTCAATGATTTCTTGTTGATTATTTGCTAGGCTAAAGCTTCATTTCCTCTGATGGTATAAATTGAAAGAGAAGGGAAAATGTGTGTCAAATACTTTTGTCGTATAAGAGGGATATGTTTCAATTGATTAGCTATTATTTATTTATTTATTTTTTTTTAAAATTGTAATTTTATACATCTTCATAATATATACAAATATCAATGTCACTCCTTAATTAATGGTGTAAAATTTTCCATCAATTTTTAAAATGATATATATATATTGCCTCCCCTGGAGAAAAATTGAGGGGCAACATTTGCACTATGGGAGGGGCAATATATATATACCGTTTTAAAAATTGATTGGTAACATTTTACACCACTAATAATTTAAGATTACGGTAATAATTGATATATTATGGAGAGACATAAATTACAAATTTTAATTTCTAAAAAAAAATAAAATAATAATAACTGATATAACAAATAACTAATCAAAGCACACTACGTTTGGAATTGTTAAGAGTACTATTACTAAAAAAGAATACAAGGAAACCCAGTAATTTGGGGCATTAATTGATAAGCTAGCCGACGATTAATGCAACTATAATAAAATTCAAGATTAGTCACATAATTCGGCTTGCACAGGTCGCTTAGTTGAATTTATGGATTTGCATTGTGAGGAAAAATATCAATATCTTTTCCGTTTACCAATCATTATTATGTGGATTCATAGTTCACTGTACAATTTGTAATAGATCATACTATCTATAATAGTGTGATATTTCAGTTACACATATAATTGTACTATTAATATATTAATAAAAATATATTCATTGTGTTCATAGAAAGTACATTATTTGAGTACTTGAAAGTACATTTATTTGTTTTATATAATGTACATTCAATATTTTGAATAATGTACTTTTTATATATTTATTCAAAGAGTGAATTTCATTGTTTGGTCCTACTCTTATAGGGGCGTTTTCAATTTCAGTCCACTTTAATTTTTTATTTTTTTTTGCCACTTTAAACCGTTTGTTATTGAATGTGTTCCACTTTTAGTCCACCGTCTTATATTTCCGTCAAGTGAGGTTGTATAATCAAAGGGTATTTTGGTCTTTTTATTGTTTGTATCTTCTCTTTTAATCAAGGCCGTTTATAGATTTTTTGTGACCCAATTCTTGAAATAAACGAGGCCATTACCAGAGTATAAGTGCAATTTTTTAAAACAAAATCATAAGAATCCTACTAGCTAACCTACTATCTTCAGAGTCCAAACAAACAGGAAATTAAAATAAAATAAAAAATATCTTAAAACTACCTACCTGAGCTGCTATCTATGCTGGTGGGCCGCTATCGTTTAGAATGCAAGTAGGAACAATCTGTTAATGTTAATACAATTCATCAAGTCGGTATCTGGTGGTGAACTGGTGAATGGTACAAGTTTTCAAGTTATATCTAGCATATTCGAGGGCTTGAGACATCATCTGCGCGTTTGGGGAAACAAAACAGTTTTTTCATGCAGTAGTAACTAAATTAATTAGGTCCTAATTATTAGGGAAGAGAAGTGATTTAGGAAAAAACCGATTGAATTTTTCAAGATTAATTCATTATATATTATTTTATTTTTTCAGTAGTTAGTCAAAAATAAATATTGAGCCCTCAAAAAATTGGAGGTCATTTTTATTTTTTCCTTCTGCCATAAGCTCTAATGTACATGTTTTTTTTTTTTTTTTGGATATGTTCTATGATGTTTGTAGGAAATAAGGATGGAAATACCCAATAATAATTCTACGAAAGGATTATTATTTTATGAAAAAACTGGAAGGATGAATGGATATTGTGGGTACGCTGTAGGTGGTTAGCACGAGTCGAGTGAATCCTTTTTCCTTAAAACCCTATTTGCTACCTCCAAAAAAGTGTTAGGATCGTTGTAGCCTAGGTTTCTCAGGATAAAACGTACTATGGTTCAATGTTTGAGCTCCAAACAAATGAACCCAATGAACAAGAGCAAAGCAAGAAACAGTAGGCAAGAATGGAGTAGAAGCAGAATTTCGAGAGAGAAAACAATGTTTTGTTGTTGTGAAAATGTTCTGCTCTACCACTACTTATATAGGGGTTGAGGAGTTCAATAGCCTTCAATATGACATTTAAAACTGATATAATATCAATCCTGTAACATTTGAAACAGCTAGTAGACCATTTCCTAAGTTTAAAATTCGAATCAGAATTAATTCAAATTAATTCTGTAACTGATGAAATTAAAATTCAGAACGGTTGCTGCAGAGAACCATCGATGAGCCAACAACTAACGACTAAGGATTATAATCTGTGTGTGCAAATACCTTTAACATAATTGGTTTTTAAGTTAAAATTAAATGAGGGGTTATACAAAGAGCATTTAAATTAAAAAATATTTAAATAAACTTGGGGTGAGGTAGAGGTAAGGGTGGCCGTGTAGAGTGGTGGAGTTATACGGGTTGACCCGAGCTAACTTCAATAACCCATGTATCCCTTATGGGCTAAATGGGTCATGCTTATTCGGGCGGGTTATGAAGATATACAACACGATCCGGCTACAAACCGGACTAAACAGGCATAACTCGGCAAGTTGTGCTTGTTTTGATGACTTTAAATGTGAGTTCCCACTCTCACTTTTTAATTTAGTTTAACAGTTCAACCTAATCGATAAGTCTAATAGTCTGAGTTTTCGAGTTAATGTTAACCTGATCTAAAATTTAAAAACAAAAATAATAAAATCATTGATTTAACCTAAATTAATATGCCTCACAATCCAATAAAGCTAGCTCGAAATGAGGGAAAATTATGTTGTGGAACCGTGTCGACCTCAAACATTCATAATTTATGATATATAGTTCAAAAATTATGAACATATAGTTCTATAATTATGAACATAGAGATGTGAACATAATTATGAACATATAGTTTGTAATTATGAATATAGAAATTCAATAATTGTGAATATAAAGTTAAAATTATGAATATATAACTTTTATAATTATGAACACATAGTTCAGTAATTATGAACTAGAGTATTTTGTAATTATGAATATAGAGTTCAAATAATTATGGAATATAAAGTTCACAAAATTATGAATATATGCTTTTAAATTATGAACATATAGTCAGTAATTATGAACATAGAACCGTGGTTAATCTTGTAAGGTGGACACGGTTCCACAGCATAACGATTGGAAAAATGAGCAGGTGGCCCGTATCATCTCTAGAAAAAAGGCATCATATATAGAGGATGAGAACTGAAGGAAACTGTATTATGTAAATTGTTGTTACAATGTGCATGTAAGGATAACATATACAAGAATAACATGTAAGGGAGTCATACTATCACTCAAATACAAGAATCCTAATTCTAGTCCTAATATTTCTCATCAAGCACATGGTACACTTGTAACTTGTAGCTTGTCTCTTAGAGAAGAAAATCTAGGACCAGGCAATGCTTTGGTAAATATGTTTGCAAGTTGATCTTTTGTTGAGATGAAGTCAACATGTATTTCTCCAGCATCAACTCTATCTCGCACAAAGTGATAATATATTTCTATATGTTTGGTACTGCATGAAAGATGAGATTGACACACATATTATGTAGCTCCAAGATTATCACACCATAGTTTAGGAACTGAAATACCTGGAACATGGATTTCTCGTAGAAGGGACATGATCCAAATTACCTCAGCACAAATATCTGCTAGAGCTTTTATATTCAGCCCACAGTTGAAGATCTAGCAACAGTTCTTTGCTTCTTGCAGACCCATGATATAAGATTAGACCCAAGAAAAACAGCAAAGCCACTTGTGGGATTTTCTATCCTTCGGACAGCCAACCCAGTCAGAATCATAGAAGACATGAATTTCTCTTGAGGATGTCTGTCTGACTCGTAGACCAAAATTAACAGTTCCTTTAACATACCTTAAAACTCTCTTTGGTTGTCCCTAGTGAGTAGTCGTAGGGGCATGCATATGTTGACACAAGCTGATTTACTGCAAAGGAAAGATCAGGACGAGTAATAGTTAAATATTGTAATACACCAACTAAACTCTTGTACTGTGTTGGATCCTCGTGTAACACTGTATAGCAGTCACGGTTTCGACGTGGGAATGGGAGTAGACAATGGTTTGCATTCTGCCATTCTAACAGGTTTTAAGAATATCATGCATGTATCTCTGTTGGGAAAGTAAAATTCCATCACTCATTTGAATGCCTCAATTCCAAGAAAAAATCATGGCTCACCAAGATCTCTAATTTTAAAAGTGGTGGAGAGTTTCGAAACTACTTGAGTAACCAGATTAGAGTCGCTGCCCATCATAAGGATATCATCCACATAAACCAACGGATATACACAATCATATCCCTGAGAGTAGTAAAATAAGGATACGTTCGTTTTTTATGCCTGAAAACCAATATATATAGTAGAAATGTGTGCAAATGATTAAACCAAGCTCTAGGTGTCTGTTTTAATCCATAAGAGTGACCTTTTCAACAAGCAAACATGATGCGGATATGAGGCATCAATGTACCCAGGTGGTTGCTTCATATACACAACTTCAGAGAGATTTCCATTCAAGAAAACATTATGAACATCCAATTGTTTAATAGACCAGCCAGATGATAAAGCAAGGGAAAGAAGTAACCTGACTGTGGTTGATTTAGCCACTGGATTGAATGTGTCAAAGAAGTCCTTACCGGGTACCCTATTGAATCCTTTTGCTACAAGCCTTGTCTTATGTCTTTCAATAGTGCCATCAGCTTTTCGTTTTGTACGAAAAACCCACTTACACCCAATAATATTCATGCCTGGCTGAAATGGTACAAATTTCCATGTTGATTTTGTAGGAGGGAATTAAATTCTTGATTCATAGCCTCACATCATTATGAATATTTAACGGCTTTAAGTGTAACAAGTAGGATCCGACGGAAAAACCTGAACCGTTAAAGCTGATGGTGGAGCCTGAGACCAGCTGCGAGTGTGCATCTCATGAGTCCAAACTGTGGACTTGACAGTCTTCCCGAGGACGACCGCAAGGGCTTTCACGGCTGAACGCCGATCATGCGGCTCACGCTCGGGCGAGGCGAGCGATCGGCGGTGGCAGTTGCGGGGAGCAGGCGGCACAAGCTCGTCGTCCGGAGATGGGTTGGCCGTTCTGCCGGCCAAGAGATGGAGAAGCAGCAGCCACTGGGTGAAGAACAGACTCGCCCATGGGTGATGCTGCGCCGGTTCAGATGTTTGTACAATATTGTTTTTAGCAAAAGGATAAACTGTCTCATCAAAACTTACATGCCTGCACACATAAACTTTGTTAGCCTGTAAGTCCATGCATCTATACCCCCGAAACGACTCAGGATAACTAGGAAGACACACGGGGAGGACCTGAATGAGAGTTTGTGACAATTGTATGGCCGAGATACGGATAACATAGACACCCAAAGACACGAAGAAAAGAGTATGAAGGATTGGAATTATGCACTTTAAAATGGGGACTGGATTATTTAATACAACAGATGGATTTTGTTAATTAAATAAACTGCAGTTTCAAAGGCATAATCCAGAACTTATATGGAATAGAGGCACAGGCTAGAAGAGCCAGACCAGTTTAACTATGTGTCTATGTTTTCTTTCGACACGACCATTTTGTTCATGAGTGTAGGCACATGACTGTCTATGAAAGATGCCTAATTGGTGAAGGAATAATTTAATTTTTTATATTCAGCTCCTAGATCATACTAAAGTCGTTCAACCATTGTACGAAACTTATCAAAGATGGCATACAAATCAAATTTTAATTTCATGGGAAAATACCAAGTGTAGCGAGTATAATCATCCACAAAAATAACGAAATAACGATAACTATCAACTGACAAAAGAGGAACTGAAGCCAAATATCTGTATATATTAAATCAAGAGCACTAGAAACTGGAGGACTCAACGTGTGCCAACAGGAACCGAGAAGATTTACTCAATTGACACGCATTACACAAACTAGAATTACATCGAATAGAATTATTAGACCCACTAACCGAACACGACTGAAGAATACGAAATAAAACACGATGATGTGGATGTACTAAACGATCATGCCACACTGACGGAGATGTATGAGTTGTAAGAAAAACGGAGGGAGACAGTGTAGCAATTGGAAGTCTATAAAGACCCCCATGACAATTGCCTTTAAGCAGAATTTTCTTGATGTTGATATCCTTCACTACAAAAAAAAAAAAACGGGTGGAACTCAAAAAATACTTTATTATCTATTGCAAATTTTTGAATAGATAATAAAGATGTAGACAGACTAGGAACATGAAGGATATTGGACAATTGAAAGGAACGAGAAGGGGTATTAAAAGAAGCATGACATGTGCGACTAATAGGAAGTGCCTTACCATCACCCACACATAATGTGTCATAACCCGTGTACTCTTCTGATGTAGATAGGACCGCAATATCTGGAGTCACATGGTTGGTTACTCCAGTATCTGGAATCCAAGCCTAAGAGCCATTTGAGTGCTCATTTATGAATGTCAAATTTGCTTGTGGAGGAGGATCACAACGATTGTAACATGTTAAAGCTGAGTGTCCCGTACGACCACATAATTGAAAAACCACCGGACAATTGTTACTACCACTCCGCCACACCCACGGTGGCCACCACCGCTGCCGGAATTCGACTGGCCACCGCCGCCTCCACACTGGAAGCTGGAACCTTGACCCCGGCCGCAGCGATTGGTACCGCAACCTCCATGGTGGTTTTGACCGCCTCCGCTGCCTCGGTGTATGGCAAACGCCGCGGGCAGACCACCAGGAACAGTCCCCCGAATGAACTCTTGTGCACCAAGGAAATCAGCGAGCTCACCTAAGGTTACGGGTTGACTGTGCACTGTGAGAGACGCAATGAGGTTTTGAAATTTCTGCCATAAACCCCGAAACACATAAAGATTCATCTCGTCTAGCCTTACTAGCCGACCGGCCAAGGCAAGATCCTCCAAAATAACACAGGCACGACCAATATAATCAGCAACCGTGGAATCTCCCTGGCTTAGGGACTGTAGTTGGCTAAGGAGATTTAACGAGCGGGCGCGAGATGCGGAAGCCAAAGATTGTTCAATTGACTCCCAAACCTCCCGTGATGTAAGGCGTCCAACGACGAGGTGCTTAACTCTTCACTGAGAGAAGAAATCAACATAGACATAAGAGCCCGATCATGTCGAAACCATGTTGCATGATCGGGATTTGGGGTCGGCGAGCCTCCTTCGACAGCGAGAAAGAAGGGCGGTGGACTGGGATTGGTCCCATCAACGAATGACATGAGACCATGTCCATCAATAAACGATACTACTTGAGTTCTCTAAAACAGATAATTTTATGGGTAAGCTTAATACTGATAAAGTGATCGGCAGTAGAAAGTGAAGAAACAACAGAGCTAGCGGAAGACGTAACAGCTACATTAGAAACGGTTCGTTCGGAAGATTGAACAGATTCGTTAGCCATTGAGATAGAGAGAAGGAAAAAACCCTAGCTTAGTTGATACCAGATGAAAACTGAAGGAAACTGTATTATGTAAACTGTTGTTACAATGTACATGTATGGAGGAAATATATACAAGAGAAATCATAGAGAGACTAGAATAGGGAATCATACTATGACTCAAATACAAGAATTCTAATTTTAGTACTAATATAGATAAAAACATTTGAGAAAAAATATTCTAAAAAATAGTAATAATAATAAAAACATATATCCAGAGCACAAAACCTGTGGGATATTTCGAATAGACTGCAAAATGTACCAATTATCTATTAGTCATTACCCATATAATATAACTATTAAACTATGGATAAAGCTAAGCTACCGGGACTAAAGAAAAAAAAAATTCATCAAAATCATTGAAGCATGCATATGTTTCATTTCAACTAAAAAAATTAAGTTAGTAGTTGAATTGTATAGTTATATTAGTAAGAGAGATTCAAACACAAGATCAACCTCTTACATAGGGTTGGCTCTAATATAAAATTCAAACATATGTTTCATCTCAACTAAAAGTTTAAAGTATATTATATGCTCAACAAAATCATGTGATAATAAATTAAAATTCTTTTTTTTTTTTTATTGGTACCATGAATTAGCTGGCCTCATATTGTATTAAAAAGATCGAAGATCAACTTATATTGTCACGTCATATAGAATGAATGCACAAAAAATGGGGAAAATGTATTAGAATTTTAGGAAATTTGTATAGTATAATGTATCAATAAGTTCTATATTTTGATATATTACTAGTTATCACAAGATTCTAAGTTCAATTCTCTGTTGGAGCTTCATAAGCTAGCTGTCACTTAAAACATATTTCAGATAGAGATTACACGTTTTTTGTAAAACACAAGTATATTACTCTGTACTATTTACTGATGAGAAAATAATTGATATTCAGAAGAAATTTGTGTACCTTTGTCAGATGATGCCTACATTGCAAATGTAATAAGAAAATGATAAATGTACTCCCTGAATCAAATTCTCATTAGGTGTCTTGTTTTTATTGGAGTAATAAGAAAACAAAGTAATAAAAATTGTGGAAATTTGTGGCCCATATTTTCTTGAATGAATCAAAGTATGATATGCATGTAAGCATAAAATAGAAAATGAACTAGAAAGTGAGAGTACGTGTAGTATTGTTCACTTGCAATTTGCAGAGTGAAAGAGAAAAAAAAATTATTGATTTGTTAAAAGATTACTTTACCCCTCAAGTTTATGACTTTGTTAGTCTTTTCGATCTTTTTTCTTTTCTCTCTACACAAGTATCCACACCAGAAAGATGAGACCTAAGAGTTGAGCCTCAGTCGGTACCCATTTGAGGAACAACTCACTTGAGGATATTGATGCACAGATAGGTTCAAACTCTTGACTACATACTTAATCGATTCAAGTCCCTCCCACTTAACTTTGATAGTTTTATATTGTGTGAATCTATTTTTATGTCATGTACTCGTGTAGGGTCGTTTCTTAGATTTTTGTGGCTCATTTCTTGTAAATAAATGAGGCCTTATCAAGAGTATAAGTGCAATTTTTAAAACCAAATCATAAATAAGAATCTACTAGCTAGCCTACCATCTCCGAAGTCCAAACAAACAGAAAAATAAAATAAAATAAAAAACATCTTAAAACTACCTAGCTGGCTAGCTACCTGCTGGGTTGCACTATCGTTTAGAATGCAAGTAGAACGACCTGTTAGGGGAATATAAATTTCTCAGTGGTATTGTGGTGGACTAGTGAATGGTACAGTTTCAAGTTATCTCTACAGATTCAGGGCTTGAGACATCATCTGTTTTGCCATGCGGCATACTCAATTAATTAGGTCTAATTATTTAGGGGAGAGGAGTGATTTTGGAAAATACCGATGAGTTTCATGATTAATTCATATATATTCCGTTATTTTATTTCTAAAGTAGCTAGTTAAAAATAAATATTGGGCCCTCTAAAAATTGATGTCATGTACTATTGGACATTTTGCACACCCTAAAATTCGGCTCTGTACTCGTGTTGCGTTAACATTCTTAAGAAAATAATTTGGCGAGGAAATAAGCTATATTTTGTGTGCACGGGCAGAGCCAGCATGGGGGCAGTGGGGGCAGCTGCCCCCCTCCCCCCCACCCCACTATATTATCTTGTACGTATATATGTACTAGTTTTTTACGCGCATTGCGCGATTGAGATATGCCCAATATTTTTTTTAATAAGTACTTTAAAGTATATCAAGGCAGATATATTAGTATTATTCATGCATAAATAATTGAATTAGGTAATTCTAAGTTTACAAATGCAAGATAATATAGTCAAGATTGATTATAATTGTCAATAAAATAATTGTATAGGTATGGTTGAAACCAAATACGGGACATAAGGGAGAACAAATAAAAATTAGGGCATAAAATTTTAAATATATATACTAATATTGAAGAGCTAATTGTTGATTGTCAAACAAAGGACATTGCGGGGTAATTTTCCACTTTAATTTGTTGTGTAATTTGAATACTCTTTTTGTAAATAAATCTCAAGTAGTTAATATGATTGCTTAATTTTTTTTATTTTTTTTAAAACAATTATTATATATTATATTTTATATATATTATTATTTATTATTATTATTATTATTATTATTATATTTATTTATTATATTATTATTATAATTATATTATTATTATGTACCCTTTAGGTCATTTTACATGTTAATCTAAAAGCTAATTTTTTCAAATATCTTTTTACCCACGTTGATATAATTCGCTGGTCAAAAAATAAGTAATATAATCCGCTAACCTAACCGCTAACGCTAACTGCTAACATACTGATTGTCAACAAGAACATTACGAGATAGTTCCACTTCAATTTGTTATGTAATTGAATACTCTATTTGTCAACAAATTCTCAAGTAGTTAATATTATTAACTTTATTAATTATATTTTAATTTTTCATGGTATTAATAAAATACTTGATAAAATAAATATAAAAATTATTTTGTATTTTAACTTTGATATTTAATTAAAAAAAAATAGTGTACAAAAAAAGATAATAGACAATGTAGTAATATAATCAATTGATGAATTTGAATGTAAAGAATTTTAAATTGGAGAAAAATAAAGATAATATAATATAATAAAATTATTTCTCTTATAATTAATTATTGATAATGAATAATTATTTTTTTTTAATAAAGATGTATGAAATGTAGCGGAATATATCAATTGATGAATTTGAATGTAAAGAATTTTATATTGTAGAAAAATAAGACAATATAATAATTGAAATTATTTCTCTTATTTAATTTATTGATATAAATAAATTTTTTAATAAAACATTTGATCATAATTCTAAATTAAAGATCGAAATGCATATGTTATTATTTATTGTTGTAACTACTATAAATTATTATTTAATTTAATAAAAGTAAAATAAAGTATTAAATATGCCAACTTGATTGGGATGGGGTTCGAACTTCGAAACTTAAGACCTTTCTTATTGAAATCATGGAATAAGATTAACGGTGAACTAACAGAAATTACGGAAAAGGTAATATTTAACGGAAAAGTTTAACGGAAAATCATATTCATTAAGGTAAATTAGTAAATATTAAGAAAAAAATTAAAATGATCAATCTGAGCCATTCATTTGATTAAAAATCTGTGACAGACAATTTTCGTACCCATTTTAGGCCTAACTCTCTTGGGCTCTTATTTAGTATAGTAGATATATAGAATAGGTTTTAAGTATTAGTATAATGAAACACAACAATATCAACAAGTATTGGTTCGGTTCAGTTGGCTAGGTGGGTGTTTGCCTTTGGTAAGGTTGAGGTTGAATCTTATGAATTTTTCATATTTTATAAAGTTTTGATATGTTTTCTTTTTTACTTATATCAAAAAATGTTTATAATACTTCTTAAGTGTTTTATTTTTTTTTAAAATTATATCTTTTTTTGTAAGTGTTTCATTTTTTTTTTTTAAATTATATCTTTTTTGTTGTAATATTCTGTCTCTACGGACAAAAAAATTCTGGCCCGACACAAATGAGTAGAATTAGGCAATAGGCAGTGAAGGACAGTGCATGATTTAATGATTGTATTTATCACTCCTGTTTCATTTTGTTTTTTCCTTTCTGCCATAAGCTCTATATGTACAGGTTTTTTTTGGATCTTTCTATGATGTTTTTGTCGTATTTTTATTTGTAGGCCACTATTTCATTGTGTATATCATTTTTATGAGAATGCTTTTCATCAACTTTTTGCATTTAAAAAATAAAATAAAATTCTATACAACACATGAACTACCACCCCACTCCACACACAATGAATAAAAATCTTAACATATAGAGATAGAGATTAGATACTAAGTAAATGCTAATTTATCATAAATGATTTGGTGGCTTGTTAATGGTATTGGGTGTTTGTCAAATAGTTGTTAGTTGATTGGGTTAGTATTTAATTAGTGATTGTAGAAGAGTGTTTGGTAAAATTAGCTTTAGCTAATAGTTGATCAGATGCAAAATTACTTTCTCAAAAAGCTTATCGAAAAAACTGTTTTAACCTATTAGATTTGAATTTTAGCATTTTGGAGCAATAAATTGTTACAAAAAGTTAATTAATCAAAACTCGATTTTATTTAACAAATCAACAGCTAATAGTTGTCAAATAAAGCCAAAATTGACTATAAGCTAATTTGTTACCAACATGACCATCTAATTGTGTTACCAAACATGACCATATCTAAACACTTGCAATGAATTCAAGTTAGTACTGATCTATGACTTTAAATTAAAATTCTTATTTCCTGCTGCATAATTTGGTGAATGTATGTAAAAGAATGATAAATTGTGATCTAATTTAGTGTGTGTGTATAGAGCAAAGCACAGATAACAACCGATTTCTTGGTGAACAACAAAATGTATAAAAAGTTCTATTTGAGCATGACAACGAGAACATTGAGAAATCAGAACTCCATTATATAAAGATGCAGCAAATACAACATAATTAGGGGAACACCACAATCAAATTGGTAGATAGTTGATTTGGTAACCACATCTAAGTTGGTTTACCTCATTATAGTCATTTCTAGATAGTGTCACAAAGCGAGTTTCACCCATAGTGCACTTTCAAGTAATTACGGTTTTTCCGTAAATAAAAGATGTAGCAAATTCGGATGGGCAGCTCAGTTGGTCACATGGGATGAAGTTTGGGAATAATGAACGGGATCGAATCTCACCAGCAGCAGTGTGGGAGGGGACGCTCCTTGTGCGCACTAAACAAATGTTTAGTACCTGTGTTCAGCTGAGTTACCATGATTTATATCCTCTCATATGCTATGTTGTAACTGGGGTTGGAGATTCAACTTTTTACAACAAAGGAGGTAGCAAATAAGACATAATTAGTGGGTGTTTATCAATTATCATCAAATGTTGTTATCAAAGACTTAAAGTTAATTGGAAGATATATATATATATATATATATATATATATATATATATATATATATATATATATTATAATATTATATATAGTATTAATATATATGCATAAGCCAAAAATTGTTGGATGGTCAAAATAAGAAGTGATTTGGTTGTCAATGAAGCAAAATTGACATATCAAGTGTTACCTTGATGTATTACTTTATGACTAACACAATGGTTCAAATGAATCCATCATTACGCATGAAATCTAAGCAAAAGATATCCCACAAAAAAATTTTTAGTTTTATATCAAACTATTTTATCTCTACTTCTTTATATTTGAAAATGATATTTTTGTCTTGATCTGAAACCAATTTAATTTACAGGTCTTTTAAAAAAAATTTAGTGGAGTTCGCTCTGGGTTATTTGTGGACCTAATTGGTGCTTTTTCCCTAGATTTATGTAGTTTGTTTTGATGTCTTTGGTCCTTCGCATTCTACCCAAAACAAAAAAAAAAAAAAAAAAAAGGCTTTGAGTAGTCTATTCATTATTTTGCCATATAGAAACAATGAACCTTAATAGAGATGACTATATGGTGTGGATTTTTTATGTTTGCATTATTGCAATTTTCATTCTTCAATAATAAATATACTAACCATTACATTAACTAATATTACGGATGAAATTTAACCGCACATAAGTATATTATTATCGCTAAATATTTGCAATGCTAAATATTTGCAATGGGATGTCTCTTTAATTACAACCCTAATTTTCATGGCTCAAGGAGTGCAGGGTAAACTCTGTCGTACTTCATACCGACTGCTCATCACTTCATTGAAATTTAACAACTCTAGCAACTGAGTATCGGTCATATGTTGGAATTGCTAGCAATGACTGCAAGAACATATTACGTTCCTTCCTTAATATTTCTATTCGTTTAGTTCCTAGATCGTCTAACTCTTTAGCTCATGTGTTAGTTACAGCAGCCTATTCTCAGGCTAACTCATTATTTTAGAATTTGTCCCTCTTGACTTTCTCTTAGTTTTGATGTCGTAATTACTACTGTTTTTTTTGGTTTAAAAAAAAAATAAAAATTTACTTACAATAAAACTTGAATTTTGACAATATTTTAGTATTTAGTGTGTTAAAAAAAAATTAGCAATATAGGGAGGAAGGTCAAAAGAAAAATGGACCATGAAGATGTGAGTTATCTATCTATAGGGGCAATTCACCAAGCAAAAATATTATTTGGACTCCAAAAATTTATTCACAACTTTTAATTATTTAATGTGTTCAATTTTATTGGAGAACAAAAAAAAATGAATAACAAATCATGATCTTCTTATATTAAGCAATATGTCACATTATAGGGAGTTCAAAATGAGAGTAAATATAGAATTACTCTTCATCAAAAATTAAAGAATCTAATGACTTTGTGGTCAAGTGACATGAAGTGACTCTCTCAAATAGGAGGTCATGGGTTCAAGCCCTAATAAGTACTTACCATCACTGCGCCAACTTGTAACCTCACATTTAAGAGAGTCATATAGCTATGCCGCTCGACTATAAAGTTTTTCAAAAAGGAAAAAATTCTTTCTAATAAATGTTAACAATTATGGGGGTAGAAAAAAGTATTGGCCAAAAAATTGATCACGTAATGATACAATGCATTGAATAATTATTCTTCCGACATGGGCACCACATACTCACGAAAGTCAAGAGTGGGGTTTACCTCGACAATCAAAAAAAAAAAAAAAAAAAAAAAACATGTTGGTGCAGTTAGGGGCCTACAATGAAGAGGTAAGGTTTTGGGTTGGAATGATGTGGATACGACTAGCTTACCAATCACATATAACACACTCCATCAACATAAGGGCCCAATATGTGGGTGCCTCAAACGACATCGAAAGAGACTCATCTTTTTGTACCCCAAGTAAAAATTCACATGCAATCGTTATTTCAAAATTGTTCTAAGTGAAATCTGTTTTATGAGATTATTAGTCGAATTCGTAGTAAGCTCGTTTTATTATTTTAAATTAATAAAATATCACAATAAAGTAAACTAATATTAACTAGATTGCTTATAGTTAGCGTTCAAATTGAATTATTATTTACTGATAGTCAAACTTGAAATCTTGTGATTTCTAAGCTAAAGATTTGAAATAGCAATTAATCTTCTTCATTTTTTTTTGGAAACCAAAGGAAAAAGCTGTCATTAAATCAAGTGTCAATTAACTAACTTGGAATAGAAATAGACCAAAAGAAATATTGGTTGACTTTCAAATATAAATTTATATTAATTATTTACTTATTTAAATTTGAGTTTTTTCCACTTTTTGTCCCTTGACTTTACTTGTGTTGACATATGGGATTCAAGACTTTTATAAGAGGATTCTGATTTTGTGTTTGATTTTTGAATACTCTGTGTTGTTATGCAGTGCGTAAATTTCGGAGAGCGGTTTGGATTTGGAATTCACCCAGAATGGCTGCGAAGACGATGATGATGAGGAAGGAGGCGACAACGCAGGGAAATGGAGCGGCGGCGATAGCGACAACGACGACAACGAAGATGAATGAAGTGATGTTGTTCGCGAAATGCGAGTGCTGCGGATTGACGGAAGAGTGCACGGAGGCGTACGTAGCGAAGGTCCGAGAGCGGAACCAAGGGCGGTGGATATGCGGGTTGTGCGCGAGGTCGGAGCGGCATATTGGCAGAGGCTCTGAATAGCCACACGACGTCTGCAAAAAGTTCAAAGCTCAGAGGCCGCTGTTGAGCAAAGACAACAATGGAGCAATTAAATATCTCTTAGTTTTTATTATTTACATGGCAAGAAAGACTAATTTACTCTTAGAAAAACAAGAGATGTGTAAATTTTCGGTGGGTTGGCCGGATTCTTGGTCAGATGGGACCAAATGTGGAAAAGAAATTGAAGTTAGGCACTAATTTGTCTGAAATAAAAGTCATGAATCACATTTGTCAGCACAAGTAAAGTCAAGGGACCAAAAGTGGAAAAAAACTCTTTGATAGTATATACCAAATAATGTATCTTTAAAAAACGAACCTTTAGTATAATAAAATGTACTTTATGTAACTGAACCCAAGTGTTAATGTTACGAAGTCATGATAAGACACCACCAAGCTAGATTACGTTGTTATAAACTACCTCGGCCCCTTCTTTCCTTACCCCTCCTCCACCATCTTCACCGCCCTTGTCGCACCCTTTGTCCAGCCCCAGTAGCACGGGGCGCCGCTGACACGATGGAGAGCGCTCGACGCCCACTAGCCACACTACTATGAGTTCAGGAGACCTTTTTTCCGGGTAGGAACCATTGGCCTTTACACCGCCCCCCGCCCCTTAGCGGTAAGTTGGTAAACCCATGGGTCAACCTACCACTTCTATGCTCAACATATATTCTATTCCCCCCCCCCCTCCTCCTCACACTCTCGCTATTATCGCCTCACACCCAAGTCCGTAATGGTAGTTTAATATAATGGCCCCAAGTCACAACCTTTACACTATATGTCTTGTGGCAGTGTGGGTAACATTAAAATGCAATGAAATTTTAACTTAGAACATTTCTATCTTACCTGTGTTGCATTCACACAAATCTATATTTCACCAAACATGGCTAGGAAAATTTACTTCACAAAGCTCATACACAAATGATATAAAAAATTAATACAATTTTATACTTAATTCAACACGATTATAAAGTCATTGATGAACTCTAAATCAACCCATCAAAAAGAAAAATTTTTCCTCCAACATGACATGAACAATTAATTTACAGACCGGTCATGTGAAACAAGGGTGTCCACATAACTAGTAACCATATAAACCAAGATCATAAGGGATATTAAATTCTTACCCTTCTAGCGTTAGGTCTATGGAGCTTCAACTGATCCCCAACCATCATTAGAATATCACCATTTTCCGAAACATGTACAATTGCGAGTTTAGCATTACACAGAGCCCATGTATGCCGTGTTCTCTGAACCCCGGGGAAGTGGATGGTGAACTGGTAAGTTTGAAATGCAGACTAGTTTAGTCCATGATTCTTCAACTCCAAACTCATTCATAACCCAAACTTCCATTTGACGTTTGAGATGAAAACTGCAAAAGCAATCCTCTTGACTCACCTACACAAATGGCAGCCCATGTTCATGGCTGGGTAACGCTATAGCTTTGGCTGTTTCGGTGGTTAAATTAAAAGAAATTATATTCCAATTCCAGTCACTGTCATCTAAGTTGTTGTTGCACCAGTTGAGACTACCACTCACAAACACAGCAATTCTGGGATAAACAAACCCACTACTAAACCCTCTATCACTTCTTTTCATGACCCAAGCTTAAAACTATACACCAAAACCACATATTCATCACCATTATTGTCACCATAATAAGCATAAACAACCTTGTAGTCGTCATTATGCATGTCGTATCCAAATCCAAATATGCTTATGTAGTGGACCCGCCATACGTCTGGGATTTGTCTTGACGTTTCATTAATGAAGGGTTCCAAATCATTATTTGATACGGTTTAGCACGAAAGCAAAAGAGTCCATTGCAAGAACCCAAAAATTCAAAACCATTTTCAGGGATTAAGAACGAGCGGTCATATGTAATAAACTTTCGAAATGATGGTTGCTTGTTTTCTGTAATAGAAAACAAGGACATATAGCTAATCCGATTTACACTGCTATAGGTCATGACCTTAATATCCTTTTCGAATGAAAATTTAAGTGCAGTTTGACAAATTCTGGGAGATGATATTATAGCACGCCAAACTTTTGAAACACACCTAAATTGCAGTAGAGATTTCACAGGCAGCCTTTTAAGGATTTCTGTGATTATATCTTGATTCAAATTTTGTTGTTGCATTGCATATGGCGCTTAGAGAGTAGGGAATGACATCCTGATTGTGTGTCTTAGATAAAAATTCCTTTTGTTATCTGAAAATAAAAGAAATATTTATATATATATATATATATATATATATATATATATATATATATATAATTATTTCTTTTAATCCAACTCTGATCTATATCCACAAAAATAAGGAATAAAAGCCATACAAATTACAAAATATTCCAATTAAATATTGCTGCTAGTGTTATATCATTGATTAATTTCAATATATATAGTATAAGAGAATTAGTTAGTTAAATTAGTTAATATATATATATATATATATATATATATACTATATATATACATAGATATATATATATATATAATATATATTACCCACTACCTAACCATCAAACACACCTACCTACAAACTACATCACATATTTCCCTATATTCCTATAATATAATCACAATCTTTTACGCACCATAACCAATATTATTCCTACTAACTATCACCTACCTATTTAATCCATCCCCAACTATCAATGCTCCCACAACTGTCTACTTACCCATTACAACATATGCATCTATTGCATTCATTTTTTTTTTACTTGTTTTACTATTATTTCTAACTCAATTCCATCTACCTAACCACAACTCCATATATAACAACTTACATACTTACAATATTACTTGAATACTTTATCAATGTCACTACATTTTAATTTCTTTATGAGGAAAAAAATAGTACAAATTAGTTTCCTTTTACAAATTAATAAATAAATAGATTTGAACTCATTTAATAGCTTTCTAATGAAAATGAAAACCTGAAATTTTTTTTAGTTGTGTGTGTGCGCGCATGTGCGTGTGTGTGTCAGTGTGTGTGTATGTGTGTGTATAATATTATATATATATATATATATATATATATATATATATATATATATGGAGAGAGAGAAGAGAGAGAGAGATATATAAATGAAGAGAGAGATAGAGATAGAGATGAACAGAGAGATAGAGATAGAGAGAGAGAAATTATATCAAAAATGCTCAAAAGCTTTTTGAAGTTTGGTAATTTTTTTTTTTCTTTTTGGAAATCTCTCTTTCTCACTTTTAATGGCGGACAAGTTTGTAAATGGGGTGTTTTAAGTAACAAAAATTTAGAAAAAATAAAAATGTATTCAATAAAACATGTTTCGAAAAGAATTTGTCAATGTTTTCACAATTTCAATTTCTTTACAGAGAAAACAATTTTTTGTGGTTCAATTAAATGGAACATACATCTACACTTCTAAAAAAAAAATCAAGTGTTATAGCTAGTAAAAGGGATGAAACTAGAGTTTACCTTCTCAGTCTAAAGAGTTTCAATGACGATTGAAGAGATCGGGTTGATAGATGTATAGAAAACCTTTTTTTCCCAATCGAGTGACGAGAGTCAGAAGAGATTGAGAGCGAGAGAGGAAGATTAAATGAAAGGAGACTTGAGAGAGAGAGGATTTCGGTGCTTAGAAAAGAGAGAGAGAGGAGAGAGAGAGAGAGAAGAGGGAGAGAGAGAGAGAGAGAGAGAGAAGAGGAGGGATAGACGGGGAAGTGTAAAAAACATATAAAGGGTTAGGGTTAGACATTTGGACGGGAGAAAATTGGGTTGGCGCGAAAACAAATTCCATTTAGAGAATTGGGCTGATTTGTGTTCCAATCAGAAATTGGTAATGAGTATAATAATGGAAATATATTAAAGGAAGCGGAGGATTAACAAAGCGGATTTTGGTGGGGAGAGAGAGAGGGAGAGAGGGAGAGGGAGAGGGAGAGGGAGAGGGAGGGAGAGGGTAGATGGAAAATGGTAACGGAAAATATAAAGATTATGATTTAGACAATGGAGTTGGAGGAATTAAATTGGGTGGGCCAACGAAAAAAATTTCCTTCAGAGAATTTGGTGGTTTGTTAATGTAGAAAAAGTGAGGAGTGTACAACATGGAAATTGTAAAATTCTATACAGAGTAACCCTTAAAGTATATTTGGTTTAAATAATTGAGTTTTGAGGAAAAAGAATAATATTCAATAGGGAATCAAAAAGCGAGATATCTATGAATTAAATTCATTGAAATGTATAATTTTAGGAATTGTATTAGGTTTGGTTTTTTTAGAATAGAAATTATGTAAGCATTCAAATTATTGAAATGCCCTATATAATAAAGATATTTATTCTCAAGGATAGCATATTCTTGTGAATAGTATTTTTCAAGAATAATATAAACTTTAAAATGATCGAATTAAGCGTACTCATAAACATTCTATATACATTCTAAACATATTCAATTAATCAAACGTGTTGTTAGTCTTTAGTTTAATCTTTTCATGTGTGTTTTATTCTTCTTTAATTTGTTAAATCTTTTGTTAGCAATTAGGCATCTATTACTTTTGATACATCACTTATGATTTTTTGGTCCTGGCAAAGCATAGAATTAGAAAATATAATTTGTAGTAATAATGAGAACATGGGGTTTTAGAGGAAGATGTTAGATAGTGACTACCATTCAGCGTCTTGAAAGTGTGGTTTTGATATTTGGACAAGTACCAAACTTAAAGGGATATACAAGACATTGAATTAAAAGAATGAGAAGATGATGATGATCCAGACATAACTTGTACCGGTCTTTTATAATCTCTAAGGAACTGTTGCTCTAATTCATCAAATGTTTTAGATCGTGGGCCGGGATGTGCCATGAAATTTTGAACCACATCATCGCATGACTTAATGTATGAAACCCTTGTATGATCACACGTGGTTTACCCCAAGCGATAAATAAGCACTACTATATGTTGGCATGCTCATGCTTGTGTGCAAGGCAAATAGCATAGTGTAGGCCATCGCGCAAAGCACATAACCCCTGTGTAAGGTTTGCGACATGGATACACCTCTAGCCTTATCTCATGCCCCACCTACCATATTAACGATAACCACATCCTAATTAAGAGCATGAACAACCTGAGAAAAATATGGAGAAATACCCTTCACGATGTCATCCAAAATGCGCATTAGAATTAAAGATCTTTCGACCTTGAATTAGAGCAAGAGATTGCCCACTTTTGATCATGACGCCTCAATCCCAAACTCTTAAGCTCAAAGGCATTCTTGGGTCCCCGCTTTCCCCCCTTATGCAAAATCTACATAACTAGTACTTAGGAAATGGATTTATCGCTAATCCAAAACTCCATATCGAACTACTCACACTTCAAAAAGAAAACAAGTAAAAAGCACATATGAATATTATGAACATTATTGTGGAGGAAATAAAAGAAAGATTATGGAAAAGCTTCTCTATGAAGATGCAATGTTGAGGTTGAATTCGATTTCAATCCGAGATTAAAAGATTGGAAAATGTGTTGATTATAAAGGGAAGCTGATTCAAACTATCTAGCGTTTGCCTCCCCAAAAATAGAACATAAAACATGTTTAAATACTGTTCAGATTACCCATCGTGGCACGACCAGGGCATGGTCGTGCCTAATTCGCCTAAAATGAAGTGCACATTGCCTCCATTTGGCATGACCTAAAGCATGCATGGTTGTGTAAAATCTTTCAAGAACGGACTTGACCTGGTGGCCATGCTAATTCTCTAGCGTGCTCCTCGTTCTTCGTTTGTTGTTCCAGTCCTTCTTGAACGGGTTCTTTAACTCCAAAGTTGACAGGAAATGCCCCAAAATACTTCCCTCTTTAATTTTTTGTGAATAAATGTGCCTAAGACAATAAGCAAACAAATAAGTCTCAATACACACATGATTCGGGGAACTTTATATTATGCACAAAATAGGCTAAAGTATGGAATAATATATAGTTAAGAATATGCACTACAAGAAAAATGCACATAGACAACGGTTAATAACCATTGTCGTAGGGTATAATTTCTGTTGTTGAAGCCGGTGTTGTTGTAAGTCCGCGCATAGAAAACGATTTTTTAACCGTTGTCTTTTCTAGAAACAACAACGGTTTTCTAACCGTTGTCTATTAAGTTGTTGAAAGCTGGTTTTGTTGTAAGTCACGCACATAGACAACGGTTAATAACCGTTGTCTTTTCTAGAAACGACAACGGTTTTTAACTGTGTCTATTAAGTGTTGTTGAAACCGGTGTTGTTAAAAGTCACGCACATAGACAACGGTTAATAACCGTTGTCTTTTCTAGAAACGACAACGGTTTTTTTAACTGGTTGTCTTATTAAGTGTTGTTGAAACCGGTGTTGTAAAAGTCACGCACATAGACAACGGTTTTTAACCGTTGTCATTTCTATAAACGACAACGGTTTTTTAACCGTTGTCTATTAAGTGTTGTTGAAACCGGTGTTGTTAAAAGTTCACGAACATAGACAAAGGTTTTTAACCATTGGTCTTTGCTATAAAAAAGGACAACGGGTTTAAAGAACTGTTTATCTATTGAGGTGTTGTTGAAAACCGGGTTTTGTTAAAAGTCACGTACATAGACAAAGTTTAACCGTCTGTCGTTTCTATCAAATACGACAGTTTTTTGACCCGTTGTCTATTCAATGTTGGGTTGAAACCGGTTGGTGTTTAAAAGTGATGCACTGCATAGACAACTGGGGTTTTTTAACTATTGTCTTTTCTTTTAAAAGACAAGCAGTTAAAAGTGTTTCGTCTATTGTGTGTTTTGAATGCGCTGGTTGGGTTGAAAGTCACGCTCTTAAACTGTTGTGGCTATTGTAAAATAGGACAGACCAGTTTTTTAAAACCGTTGTCTCAGCCCAATTTTTAGACCTGCTTAAATTTTTAGTCATTATAAAAATTCAATTTATTCCATTGCACCGATGGCCACGTTGGTAAGTTAACATAATTTTGGCCAGGAAAATCTAAAAGTGGCAGGTTCATAAATAAACAAGTCAAAATTACTTTCATTACCCAATTCGTAATCGAGAGAATGCATCATCCCAAGTGCCATGTAATACTACCAAAAAAGTAATTTTGACGAAACCCAAGGTGCTAAATTGATTACAAGCGTTCAAAATCAATTAACTATACTAACTCTATATAAAACTATATAATATCAGAGCAAACATTCTGATACGCTACGTCAGACAACCCATACATCCACAAAAAATGCTGTTTATCAGTAAATCAAACCTATAGTTTGGAGATAGCTTATATCAATTGTATTAAATAAAAAGTCGAGTCAGAATAAATTAAGATATTGAGATCAAATAAATTTAAATTTGCAATGGAAAACATATGTGGAAATGAAAGTAATATGGTGGAATTCAGGATAACAAGCAAAAAAAAAAGTTACGGTAAAAATGTATAAAACGAGGGCAGAAGATGAAAGAATTAATGATAAAATTAAATTGCATCATAAAAATTTGCTGAATAACAACAGAGTACCCCAATAACTAATAGAAAATTGAATCACGTAAGAACTTCCGAGAAACCATGAAACAAAATCAGAACTAAACATCAAAAGCAAAAATTAAACTTTGTTTTTTACAAAACACAATTAATTATAAACAAACCACAACATGAAAGAAAAAAAATATAAGAAGCAGTCATACTAAAAGACAAGAAAAAGGAAATCCAATTGATAATCTTCTTATGATATTACACTCCCATTCATAAAAATTAACAATCCCTAATAAGAAATGGACTCAAATAGGTGTTAAAAGGAAATCTAAAATGAAATATGCTCAAACCGTTGTCTTTTTGTAAGTGTTATAAAGATAATATTCTGTGCGCTAAAGACAAAGAGATAACAGCCAAAGACAATACAAACGTTAATTAATAAAAAAAAATCGTATGTTATTTTAATATTTTATAAATAAAAATAATAAAAAAAAAGGAGACAGCCGTATCAAAAGAAACCAAACAGTTTATAAAAAGGCAGTAAAGAACACCGTAATGTAACAAAGATATTCATAAGTGTTAAATGTGGTAAATCTAGTGCACTATAAAGACAACACACTCAACACGCTTTAAAAAAGAAGAATACCTGTTGTTTTCTTTAAAAGAAAAAAAGATGAAGCAAATGCAATGAGTACATAACGCGGTCTTATATAAACAATATACGTTGTCGTTGTGGTGGGTGGGTCTTAAATCAGCAAAATGCACAGAAGGGACAAACCCAAACACTTATAACAAAAGCGGTTAATAATAAAAACCGTTGTTCGTTCTGACAAAAGTTGTTAGTATATCAGAAGACAAAAAGCGATTTTGGACCAAACTGTTGAATGTACTTTTATACAAAAAGACAAACACTATTATTTAAATAAAACTGTTGTCTATAATCTAGTAGTTGTCTTATGGTTGACACTTATATTCTGTAGTATTTATGTCTAATAAATCAAATGGCGTACAAACCTGAAAAGGGGAAAACATCATACACACCCCTAGATTAGAGCA
>VALG01015995.1:0-20312 GCA_009835305.1 Ipomoea purpurea | reverse complement strand
TTATGCTAGTGCTTATTTTTGTTGTGCTCATTTGCAAATTTGAGTATTGTTACTCAAATGATGCTGCTAGTTGCGTTGAAGGGGAACGAATTGCTTCTTCTCCAATTCAAGGAAAGCTTAATTCATACATCAAACCGTCTCTCTTCATGGACTGGTAATTGATTGTTGTGAATGGGAGGGAATTTCTTGTAGCTCAACACTGGTCATGTCCTAAAAAGCTTGATTTGCACAACCCTACTACTACACCTCCCGATGATATTGAGGACTATTGGTCCAATGGTTTGCTATCAAACTATAGCAACAACTGCTTGGGAGGTGAGATCAATCATTCTCTTATCAACTTAACACATTTGAATTACCTTGATCTAAGCTCCAACAATTTTTCTGGGATCCGAATTCCTAAATTCTTTGGATCTTTCAAAAACTTGAGGTATCTTAACCTCTCAAGCGCTGGTTTTGTGGGAAATGTTCCCTATTCATCTTGGAAATCTTTCAAGCTTAGAGTATCTCCACCTTGGAGAAAGCTTTGGTTGAAGTTCCATTGTGTAACAATTTGGGTACAGATAACTTGACTGGTTGGCTAGCCTTTCTTCCCTATAAAAGCCTTGACATGTCTTGGGTTTCATTTTGGCATAGTGAAGATTGGTTACGCAACAATCAACAAACTTGTGTCTTTATCTTCTTTAAACTTGAATGGTTGTCTCAACACAACTAGTCCTCTTTCACATGTTAACTCCACCTCTCTCATTCTCCCTTGATCTTAGTTGGAATTTTTAGATTCTGCAATCCTTCCATGGTTGTCTAATCTACAATACTAGAGCATTGAATCTAGGCCACGGCTATCTTAATTCTAGCATGCTAGAAATCTTAGAGCCCTTAATTCTCTAAAAGTCCTTGACCTTTCTGCAATTTCCTGTACAGGCACTACGCCTAGTTCCGTTGTGTAAGTTTCACAAATTGGTTTTCATGGATCTTAGTTTCTAACAAATTTCAAGGTTCAATTCCCATTTGTCTTGGAAACTTGACTTCTTTAACCTCTCTTGATTTAAGTGATAATAGCTTTACAGGTTCAATCCCCAATTCTCTTGGAAACTTGACTTCTTTAACCTTTCTTAGCTTAAGTTTTAATAGGCTTTACAGGTTCAATTCCAAATACCATTGTAGTCTATGTAGATTGCAAGTGATTGATTTCTCCCTCGAATAAATTGACGGACCTCAATTGCAGTTCTTTCTGATTGCCTATCAGAATAGTTTTGACCAGAATTGCACTTAAATTCTAACAATTTTAATGGCCAACTTCCAAACCAGTTGTACAAGATAAAAATCTACAAGTCCTTTCTCTCTGTCTTCAAACTCCTTTCTGGTCCAGATAATTGAGTCACTTGAATTTGTCAATGTTGTCATTCCCTGAATATTAGTACAATAAGTTTAGTGGTAGTGTTCCCTCTAGTCTTGGTCAACTTTTTCAAATCTTGAAGAGTTAATATATCTTATAATTCATTGGTAGGTTTCCTCTCTGAATTCCACTTTTCAAAACACAGTAAGCTTCAATCTTTGGACATATCTAGTAATTTGTTTGTTTGGAATGTAAGCACCAACTGGGTTCCTCTTTTCAACTCCTTCACATAGCAATGGAATCCATAAAAATTGGTCCTCACTTTCCTCATGGCTTCGTACTCAAAGATATGTTGAATCCCTGTTTATGTCTAATGCCAACATCTCAAGTGCTATCCCTGATTGGTTTGAGAAATTTTTCTGGAACAGCTATGAATTAGATCTCTCTAAAAATCAGATAAGTGGAGAGCTTCCCTTGAAACCACATGTTGAAGGTCACATGTTGATGCAATATCTTTCTCTTTCAACCAATTATTTGAGTGGTGGCATCCCCAAGTCGCTATGTAGTTTAAACTCTTTACAGATTCTTGCTCTATCTACAAATCAGTTATATGGAGAAATACCGCCATGCTTAGGAAAACTACAAGACTTGGCAGTTCTTGACTTGGGAAATAACAATCTCAGTGGCCATATTCCAAAATCATTGGGATCTCCTACAAAGATTATCCTCTCTCCACCTTGAAGAATAATGAACTTGAAGGGAAACTCCCATCAACCATGCAGAATTTAACCAGCCTGATGATCTTGGATTTGAGTGAAATAAATTTATGGATGTTATCCCTTTATGGATTGGGGAAAAATTATTGTGGTTGAAATATCTTATCTTCTATAGAAACAAGTTCTATGGGGAAATTCCATTGCAACTTATGTCAACTGCATGGTCTTCAATTGTTTAAATTTGGCCAATAACAACATATCTGGATACATCCCACAGTGTTTTGGAAACTTTACTGCAATGGCTTTTGATGGCAACCAGACAGATATTGGGTACGTCACATATTCTGGTAAAAGGTATGAAGAATGAAATTGATGAAGTCATAAAAGGATTAACATTGCAGTACACTAAAAACCTTCAATTCCTAAGATCTATATAGATCTTTCAGGGAATCATATTGTTGGAAAGATCCCGATTGAGATAATGAGTTTGCATGCATTGGAGAACTTGAATGTTTCTGGAAATAATCTAAGTGGAAAAATCCCTGAGGCTATTGGCAATTTGAACAAAATTGAATCACTTGATTTTATCTAGAAATGAACTCTGTGGTCCCATTCCACCAAGCTTGTCATCTTGAATTTTTTGAGCCACTTGAACTTATCATTCAACTATTTATATGGGAGAATACCAACAGGAAGTCAACTTCAAACCCTTGATGATCCATCCATTTACATGGGCAACGAAGGACTTTGTGGTACCCCTCTTTTAAAGGGTTGCTCCAGTGATGTCGTGCCATCTTTTGTTAATCAATTCAACAAAAATCAGTAGTGATGATGACGACCATGAGTTTTTCATGTGGTTCTATGCTGGTTTTGGGGCCTGGTTTCTTTGTTGGATTCATTGGAGTATTAAGCTTTTACTGTTTGCAAGATCTTGGAGCTATGCGTACTTCAAATTTTTAGAGATGGCTTACAACAAAACAAAATTCAATTTGTGTTTATTAAAGGTTAGTTTTCAATATGCTTTAAAAAAATAGCTTTTTTATTAGTTTATTATATTATTATTTACCATGTATATATGCCTATTTTTTTACAAGCTAGCTAAATGAGAATGACATGACTATTCACATTTTTCAGGTCAATGCTAGTGAATGAGCAATTGTGTGTTGAAGGTATTTGTCATTGGTCTTTAATGGGGATTACTCTTGACATGTTGGAAGGGAGTTTAATTTCTTCCTCTAACCTGAAAGGCAAAAGAGTATTGTTGATTTTTATATAATTTGCATTGATGTTCAGCTTATTTATTATTGGTGTTTCAATGTCATGTTTATTGTATTTGTCATATTTAAAACTTGTAAACAAATTCTTATTGAGATGTGTGTTTAATATCATATTATGTTTCTATTGTTACATATATTTTTTTCAGTTCTTTATTTATTATGTTTCTATTGTTTATAATGGAACAAAGAGATAGTTGAAGCAATGACAAATTCAAGGTACATAGTTGCAAAGCACATACAAGAAGATTAATGGTGATTTGAAGTGAACATTCTTTTTATCATAGATATGATGAAGTAATTAAGCAGAAAATTAAAGGAAATGTGGAGTCAAGTCCCATACATTCAATGGCATATTCTCTGAGTGGACAACATACAGGGGCGTGCATATTCCCATTAAAAAGATCTGCAAATTCAAATTATGCAAACACTACAACTTCAGCAGCTGGGAACATAGAAGTCGATGATAAGCAAAGCCTAGCAGCCATCTGGAATTGTAAACTCCTTCAAATTTTTCTTACGTTACTAGTTCCAAGAAGGATTTAACTAGTATCATCTTGCCATGCAAAAAGCATTATCCATGAAGAGTAAAGAATAAAAATTTGATGACTATCACTCTTATGGGATTTCATGGGTGTTTTTGCTTCAAGTTTCACAGTACAGAATGGAAGTGGTATCGTCAACTTGTAGAGTGTGGATCATGATGACCTTAAATACTAAATAGTTTAGCAAATAGCAAGCACAGTAATGGTAAATATGATTGTAATGTAAAGGGAAAGAGATAATACATCCCGGCTTCCTCATCCAATTATTTCTTTCTTGGATATAAACAAGTTAGTAATGCCTAGCTTTATTATACTTTTTTTTTAGTGTGTGTGTGTAATCAGAGTTTTCACTGTCGGATATATGACTAATTCATGCTCCATACCTAAATCCAAGGATCGAATCCTTCCACTCAAACCACGCCTCTAGGTTAACTTTATTAGACTATGGATTAGAGGGATTGGTATTGCTCATTCTTCTAGGGATATTCTCCAATCTGCTTAGGGCCGGGCTTGAAGATTTCTACATTCGCTGGTTGTATCTCGGATTCAAGTATATCTTTTCTATAAAAACAAAAGCTTTTCCATTTGAATTTCACCCTGAATTTATCAAAAAAAAAGAATTCACCCCTGAAGCTTACCAACATGTTGAAATTAAAGTGAGTACTCATTATATTTACTAGTTTAAACTTTCTTATTAATTTTCCCATTGTTGTAGTTTTATGACAACCAATTAAATGCATCTATGCAGGCGTGGCTTGAAAATTAGCACGTGCCTTAACTTGGGATCATATATAACTATCTTGGTTTTGCTGCATCTGATGAATATTGCACACCTTGTGTGATTGAGTCCATGAGAAAATTTTCTCCGAGCACAGATAATATTGGGAAACTATTATCACTTACTTTTTTTTAGAGAGGAAAGGACTACTTCTAAATCTGCTTATTGGTAAACTAATTTAAGTTTTCAGGCACACTGTCAATACACAGTGAACTGGAGAATGTGTTGCTAATTTTGTTAGAAAAGCAGGTGCTATAGTTTTTGGCATGGGCTATGTAACAAACTCAGCAATAATTATTCCTGTCTTGATTGGAAAGGTATCTCTTCAGATGCTAATGTAAGCAACTTCTTATCATAGGGGCATATCATTGCTTAAAATTGTGTGATTTATCATATACTTAAGCAGATTTTGGCTTCTTATAATTAAGCAACATTATTGTTAACATAGGGACTCAAAACTAGCCTGTATACGAGAGAACAGTAACTTTTTCCGAACTGAACTGCAGAAAATGGAATTTGAGGTCCTGGGAGATAACGATTCACCTGTAATGCCCATAATGCTCTACAATACAGCAAAAATATATGTCTTTTTACGGGAGTGTCTCAAACAGAATGTAAGCTTTATTCTCTCCGATAGACATCCATCTAATACTAATCAATTTAAATGATTCAAATTTTGGATATAACTAATTTGCGTTGTCAAGGGGTAAGAAGACCTATGAAATCTTCAATTCGCCTGCAAGTTTGTAAGTATATCATATTGTAGGGAGCATCACTTAAGATGTATCAAAGACAAAAACTTTAATTATCAACCAAGTTGAGATGACAAGATAATAATGTTTTGGACCTTAGCACTTTGCCCTTTGATACACTCTAAAGTGGGGTATAAGAAGCATATATTTGCTAGGAAATTGTTGAAAGGAGGAATGATGTCTACCATGCAGCACCTTAATTTTTATTCATATAAAAAAACTATAAAAATAAATTTAAAATAATAAGTTAATAATCTTAAAATAATAATGTTAATCTGCATAAAATTTATAAATCTAGCACGGACTTGTACATTAAATTTCTATCCACTATGTTGAGTATATATATAATTTATAAATATAAATGTGTAATTCAATTATTAGTTTATGCTTTTAGTTGGGAAGAAATATATATATTTCATTTGATATCAGGATCAAATTTATGCAAGAGAACTCCTACACATGATGGGACCTTTAGCATATATATCTACTATATATACTATATATATATATATATATATATAATATATATATATATATATATATAGATATATATATATATATATATATATAGATATATAGTATAATATGTGCGTGAGTGTGTGGCTTAATATGCTTGAGATTTGTACTTAATGTGCGTCATGTTAAAAGCGTGAGTTTTTACTTAATGTGCCTGAGTATTGTGCTTAATATGCGTGAGATTTATGCTTAATGTGCGTGAGTAATTCAGAATTACGAGCTCAGAAGGAAGCAGAACAGAAAACTCACGCACATTAACGTCCAAGCTTCTTGTTATTCTTCCTTCAATTTGACCATGGATTCTGGATTATAGCTACCTTTAGTGCAGTTGAATGTTTATATAGATGACGTACGCACAGTAAAATTTGCACATCAGCTAAGTGTGGATTTCTGTTGTATTATTCCATATTCTTAACCACCATAGCTCGCCTCCGCATCATCATCATCAGGGAGGGGCAATGACTACTGGGATGGGAAGAAGCTAACCCATATTTTCTGCTGCATTTTACACATTCACGTACGCACATTAAGTACAAATCTCAGGCACATTAAACACAACACTCACGCCAATTGGGTACAAATCTCACGCACATTAATCAACGCTACGGGAACCTTTCACTATTATAGGCGGTAGTAGGACTGATATAATATACATAAGTAGTATATAGTATAAAGGATTCTAAGTATATTATATGGAGTGAAAACTACTCTATAATATACTACTATATACTATATATATATATTATATTATATATATATAATACTAAGGTCAAAGAAGTTATGTCAATAATGGTAGAAAAATTTGTCAATTATTTAAATCAAATTGATATGTTCAGATTGCTCAGATTTTATTTTACTTAGATTTTTCAAATTTATCCTTAATTATATGATTTCAATAATAAGGACTATGTGGTCCAATGATACCGGGTTGGACTTCCATTAGGAAGGTTGTGAGTTCAAGCTCAGTGGAGGCGTTATTAGCTCCGTGGTTCAATTGAAAATGAATTTTTTTTTGTTTTTTTTTGGGTTTTTTCTAAATTTCTATTGACAAAAGCGTATCAAACAAATATAATTCATTTAATTGTCAATTTAAGTAAAGATAAGTGAAGTGGATCTATTTTTTTGTTTCAAAAAATTGGGTCATTCGAAAAAAAAGTTTTTTTTTTTTAGATTTCTTTGTTCAACAGTTTGACTGAATCGTCTTCTTTTTTTTTTTTGTATTCGGATTGTATCTATACAGTCTCTAATAGATTCCCCAATTCTATATTTTTTTTCGGTTGCTAACTCAACGGTAGAGTGTGTTTCAGTAGTTGAGAAAGTATATGAACAGATACTACAATGTAATAGAGCTAGTAGCATTCAAAAAAAATATGATTCAATAAGAAAGGTCTTAGGTTCAAACCTCATCACAATCAAAATTTTCTTAAAAATTATATATTTTCAAATACTAATGTATGAACTTCTCATTTGGCATTAACTCATTCCACATAATGCGCGTGTAAAATTAGTATAAATATAAATTACAATTCAACAATAAAATTATTCATGAAAAAAAAAAAAAAAAAAAAAAAAAAAACCTTACATATTAGTGATAGGTGCTATTTTTAAGATGTCATCATCAAAATGGAATCTTCTAATAATAATTCAAACATATGGCTAGTCTAGTCATCTCATGTTACCGGTTTTCACTGGATTTCATCCACCTCACATGCTTCTATCACTGCTTACATCTAACCACATTATGATACATTAACAATGAAATTCTTATGAAGATCTTTTCTTGTAATTTAATTTAGCTCGATCAGCTTTGAAGAAAGTAAGATCATGTGCAATAATTGAATTTCAATTTCTTTTATATAATGCAAATAAAAAAACATAATATTATTAAAAACATTTATCAAAATACAAAATTCAAAAAAAGATACAATCCAAATATTCACTTGATGTAAAAGACTTGCATGACGGATTCCAAAACAGGTATAGGTCAAACAAAGTAGGTTTAAATGATTTGAATAAATAAATAAAGATTTGATGAATGTCGCGCAAAAAAAAAAAAAAAACAAAAAAAAATACGTAATTAAATAAATTTGGTATCTCCACAGAGCATTTGGGAGGATGTCCTTTGCTCACTGCACACAAGAAACTCCCCACCTTGAGAGGTTACTCCTACACTGCTGCTGGTGAGACTCGGTTCGGTTCGATTTTTGCCAAACCGTACGGTTTCAGTTCGGTTCGGTACTAAACCGTTCGGGTTACAAAATTCTGAACCGTTCAATTTTCTATTACTAGTTCGGTTCGATTTGGTTCGGTTCGGTTCGGATAAACCAAACCGAAGTGCTAGAGTGTAAAATTTATCTCGGTTATTGTATGGTGAACTCTAATTCATAATTTGATACATGGACCAACTTGTATTTTGATTAAAAAAAAAAAAAAAAAAATAGGTATTATTTTCAAAGTTTTCCAAAAGATCAGATATTTGCAGCCAACTTGTATTTTGATAAAAACAAACATAAGAGTATTATTTTCAGTTTTCCAGAAAGACATTGCAGCCAACTTGTATTTTGATAAAAACAAACATAAGGGGGTGTTTGGTTGGATGGAAAACATTTTCCTACAAGTGAAGGAAAATGATGTTTATGTTGTTTGGTTGGATGGAAAACATTTTCCATTGGAAAAAGTTTTCCTTGAGTTTGAGGAAAACAAATTCCTTGCTCATGTTAGGTATTTTTTTCCATGGAAAAGGTTTTCCATGGAAAACTAATATGACAATTTTGCCCTCATCATTCTTTATTAATTACTCTTATATATTATTATTGTGTAGGGTTATATTTGTCATTATACACATTATTCCTTACCATTTCAAACCCAACAAACAATGGAATCATATTCCCAGTAATTTCTTTACCACAACCAAACAATGGAATCTATTTTCTTGGAATTTTTTCCATGGAATTCAATTCCATTTCCTTCAATATTTCAGCGAACCAAACGAGCTGTTTGCTAAGAATTGCAGCCAACTTGTCAATAAGATTATTATTTTCAAAGTTTTCCAGAATTGAATTGCAGCCAACTTGTCAAGAAGTTTTCTTAGCAATAAATTTTGCTAAGAAATTGTTGAAGCTGATGTGGAAATAATGCACACTGAATATTGGGTAAGAAATTGTACATTAACGTGTAATGACTTGGTGTTTCTGAAAAATTTACTTGCAAAAATGACTTGACTAATCTAACTTATGAAGTCATTGTACTAAATTCTAAGAAATAGTAAACAAACAGATATATAATAATAATAATAATAATAATAATAATAATCATTTCACCACCACTACCATTATACAGACTAGTTAAATTAGCGGGGGTCAATTTCAATTGAATTAATAAGACATTTGGTTTGATAACTACAAAATATCAAGTCTCACCCAAAGCATACCTAAATAACAGCCGCGGCTTTTGTCATAATTAATCAGAGTTAGACTAGCTATCTTTAAAATGTCATAGTCATGGACTAGTCATCCATGTAACACCCATATCAAGCTTTGCAAATTAGACTAGTCATCTCATGTTACTAGTCTCACTAGGATTCCACCTTCCAATGTATTGCTTTTTTTTTAGAAAAAGTTGGATAGCCTAAAGATTATCTTGTATAATTCAACTCTATATATATAAAGAAGCAAACCAAATACACTACAGTAGCTATAAAGCCTTGTTGCATCGGTCACGGCTCACGAAGTCTTCGAATAGAGAGAATAGAAAGTGTCCATATAGGTTTAGCTCAGTAGTTTAGTATGTAGTATTTGAACTGGGAAAAGAAGAAGAAGAGAATGGAAGTCCTCGAAAAGAGACCATGGGCAACTTCTCAAAAAAAAAAAAAAACTATATTGGCAATTAATGTTTGCTAAGAAGTTCTTGAAGGTGATAATGATGCATATACCATGAAGATTGGCAAGAATTTGTGAAAGTTAATTTAAGTAAATGATATATTCCCAAATTTGTTGACCTCATTAAGCCTTAATTCGATAAGCACTATCATTAAAAATCACTTATTGATTAATTAAGAAAATAATATTAGTAAAATAATAGTTTTTGGTCCATATGTTTAATTCATACCAATTTTAATCTATGACTATTATTTCAGTACAAAAATATCACGCAGTCACCCCTTCGTTTAGGACATGCCAGAATATGAAATTATTAAGGTATTTTTATCCTTTCAAAATTAAAATTCCAATTTGAACATGAATAAAGAGATTTAACTAACCCTGAAATCGTAATTTGTCATTCTCCTCCTCATCCTTTTTCTCCTTCTTATTCCTTTAAGGAGGATGATAAGGAAGAGAACGACAAATTGGTGGTATCTTAAGGCTTAAATACTTTTATAATTTATTCATGTTCAAATTGTGATCTTAATTATGAAATGATGAAAAATACCCTTAATAATTTCATATTCCGACATGTTCTAAACGATTGGTGACTAGCGTGATGAATTTTGACACTAAAACAATAATGTCGATGAAGATTGGTAGTAATTAAACATATGAACCAAAACTGTCATTTTGCTAATATTCGTGGATCAAAATTGGTATTTACTACTCCGTATTAATTAATTAGAAAGTTAGAAAAAAACTCATATAGTAATGCATGCCACTGATATTAGTGATTTTAGTAAAGGATATAACGTTACTCTTTCCTAATTATTCATATTCATTGACTATGGTGTATGAATCAACCTGGCCTAAAGCCATTTGAAATCAGATTTGGTACCCCAAAAAATAATGATAAAGAAAGTAGCACTTTTTATTATATTACTACATTTTTTGATATACTAATTAACTTTGGCCATAGTTATACCTGCAAATTCCGAATCTTACTTGCAGAATGTCTATCCTAGAAATCTTCCAACATGATGTGCACATACTTTTGGGCAGTGGCTCGAAGTCAAGTCCAACACCGTTGTCGGAGCATTACATTGACTGTTACGTAAGTATAATAAAATAAAATTGTGTCTTTACTAAAATTATAATATTGACGTAGTGGTAAGTTTTTTGATAATTTAAATCATTGAAAGCATGAGTATAAGGAAATTAAAGAATGCTAATTTAGTATTCCAATTAAGGTTAAATCAATCTATATTTTTAAAAAAAAAATTAGAAAGTTCATGAAGAAATATAATGAAGAAGCAAATCAAACAACCTATAGCTATCTTTACAAAGTCTTGGTTGTATTAGTCTTCCGAAAGAGACAATGGCAACTTCCCAAGAAATTTTCTTAGCAATAAATGTTTGCTAAGAAATTAGTGAATTGAAGGTGATAGTGACGACGCACACATGAAGATTGGGCAAATTATTTAATTCAGGATTCAATTTGCAATTACTTTAACTGTTATTTGATTTATTTTAAGGCTTTATGTTTTACAGAGAATGTTTTCATTTTACATAAGAAATTGAGAACAAATAACTAATGTACATGTACATAACTCTGTTGCACAATTGTAATTGATTTTCAGTTCTCTCTTTGGACATGTGTTCTCACCTAATTTGTCTCGTAATTTGGTACTACACCTCCACTGAGTCTCGAACCCACCACCTCTCACATAGGAGCAACTTGGTATCATTGGACACAAGGTCCTTTGGTATCTGTCTCCATTATCACCAAAATACAAGATATATTATATAGGGTCCGCATGGGTAGCTCAACTAGTCATAAGAGTGAAAACTTTGGAAGAAGACCAGGGATCGAGTCTCACCAGCGACAGTATGTGAGCACCTCTCAAAGTGAGGGGGGCTCTTTGTGCACAGTGAGCACCGGTAAGATATATTATTATAATAATATGTGTGTATTAATAAATTATTTTTAAATAATATAATACAAAATATTATGTTTAATAAAACTTGCAGATATATTAAACATATATCACATTGGGATTCTACCACAGATGTTTCAATTAAAGGTTACCATCCGACAGCATTGAATTAACAATTAAAATTCCACAAAATTCATCGCCTATAACTAAATTGACACGAACTGTTTTATAAATAAAATATTATGTTACATAATATAAATATATGTATGTATGTATTAAAAAAAATATCAAAAAAAAAATATTCAATACAAAAATACAATAAATATTCACAAGGAAAATGACATTCTCCATAGACACTTAGATTCGAAATCATTCACTCAATCTTATTTGAAAAGAGCTCAAAAACAATTAACATTAGTTGGGGTTATACGGTTTATTTTAATACTTTGTAATTTAATGGAATAATTTATTATATATAATTGTTGCACAATATTATATTAAGTAATCTATAAATATTCTTCGATTTTGTTACACTGCATTGTGATATTTGCCGCAATATTTTAATCATTGGTTTGAATAAAAGTGTCATAACTAATCATATTCATTGGTTGCAATCAACGTCGCAAGAAAATAAAAAGGATTTTTTGTAAAATAATTAGGAAAGTAACATTGTTTTTGGATACAATTTACTCAGTATTAAAATAACTATCCAATTCTCTCAAAAGAATGTTTGTTTCACTATTCTAAAATTAACTCAATTTAATTTAACTTGTACTTTAAAAGTTTGTCATGAATTAAAGAAGTAGCAACACCATAGATTGATAGACCGGGAATTGGCTACTTTTATAAATCATGATCATGAAGTCTTCCGAAAGAGACAATATAATGATCAACTTGTCAAGAAAAATAACAATAAATTTTTGAAAGGAAATTGTGGGAAGGGGGAATTATGAGTACCGTTAAGTATTGGGCAAGAAATTATGCAAAAGAACCATCAAACATATGCTGCATATATATATACTAAATATATATAATAGTATATATATAATATATATCTGATATATGCTGCTTCCATACACAAAACTCAAAGGAACTTAAAAAAAAAAAAAATCGTATTTACTTTTGAGAGACCATGAAACATACCAAACATAATATTATGCTAGTTCTTATTTTTCTTCTGTTCATTTTCAAATTTGAGTATTGTTACTCAAATGATGCTGCTAGTTGTGTTGAAGGGGAACGAATTGCTCTTCTCCAATTCAAGGAAAGCTTAATGATACATCAAACCGTCTCTCTTCATGGAGCGGTCTTGATTGTTGTGAATGGAAGAATTTCTTGTAGCTCAACAACTGGCCATGTCCTAAAGCTTTGATTTGCATAACCCAGTTACATCTGATGATGATTTTTGAGACTTTGGTTTCCATCAAACTATAGCAACAACTGCTTGGAGAGGTGAGATCATCATTCTCTTATCAACTTAACACATTGAATTACCTTGGATCTAAGCCTCAACAATTTTTCTAAGATCCAAATTCCTGAATTCTTTGGATCTTTCAAAAACTTGAGGTATCTTAACATCTCAAGCTCTGGTTTTGTGGGAAATATTCCCACTCATCTTGGAAATCTTTCAAGCTTAGAGTATCTCGACCTTGGATTGGCTTTGGTTATAGGTCCATCTTTTAATATTTGGCTACAGATAACTTGGACTGGTTGGTTTAACCTTTCTTCCCTAAAAAGCCTTGACATGTATGGAGTTTCAATTCGGCAGTAGTGAAAATTGGTTACGCACAATCAACAAGCTTGTGTCTTTATCTTCTTTAAACTTGGCTGATTGTCACCTCAAACACAACTAGTCCTCTTCACATGTTAACTCCACCTCTCTCATCTCCCTTGATCTCAGTTTTAATAGTTTAGATTCTGCAACCCTTTATCTTCTGTTGTGTAAGTTTCACAAGTGTTTCATGGATCTTATTTTAAACAAATTTCAAGGTTCAATTCTCAATTGTCTTGGAAAACTTGACTTCTTTAAACCTCTCTTAGCTTAAGTTATAATAGCTTTACAGGTTCAATTCCCATTTGTCTTGGAAAATTGACTTCTTTAACCTCTCTTGATTTACGTCTAAAATAGGTTTGTAGGTTCAATTCCCAATTCTCTTGAAAACTTGACTTCTTTAACCTCTCTTAGCTTAAATATAATAGCTTTAGGTTCAATTCCCAGATTCTCTTGGAAACTTGACTTCTTTAACCTCTCTTTATTAAGTGAAAATAGCTTTACAGGTTCGATTCCCATTTGTCTTGGAAAATTGACTTCTTTAACCTAGTTGATTTAAGTCAAAATAGGTTTGTAGGTTCAATTCCTAATTCTCTTGGAAACTTGACTTCTTTCACCTTCTTGATTTAAGTAGAAAATAGATTTACAAGTTCAATTCCTATTTCTCTTGGAAAATTGACTTCTTTAACCGATCTTGATTTAAGTAGTAATAGCTTTACAGGTTCAATTCCCAATTCTCTTGGAAACTTGACTTCTTTAACCTATCTTGATTAAGTGATAATAGCTTTACAGCTTCAATTCCCAATTCTCTTGGAAACCTGACTTCTTTAACCTTCTTAGCTTAGAGTTAATAGCTTTACAGGTTCAATTCCAAATACCATTGTGAGTCTATGTAGATTGCAAGTGCTTGATTTCCATGAATAAATTGACGGACTTCGCAGTTCTTTCTGATTGCCTATCAGATGGTTTGACAGAATTGCACTTAGATTCTAACAATTTCAGTGGTCAACTTCCAAACCAGTTGTACAAGTATAAGAATCTGCAAGTCCTTTCTGTGTCTTCAAACTCCTTCTCTGGTCCACTAATTGAGTCACTTGGAAATTTGTCAATGTTGCGTACCCTCACTACCCTGGATATTAGTAACAATAAGTTTAGTGGTAGTCTTCCCCTATTCTTGGTGAACTTTCAAATCTTGAAGTGTTATATATATCTATTAAATTCATTTGAAGGTTTCCTCTCTGAATCCACTTTTTCAAAACTCAGTAAGCTTCAACTTTTGGACATATCTAGTAATTTGTTTGTTCTGGAATGTAAGCTCCAACTGGATTCCCCTTTTCAACTCTCTTACATAGCAATGGAATCCATCAAAATTGGTCCTCACTTTCCTCATTGGCTTCGCACCCAAAGAAATGTTGGATCACTGATTATGTCTAATGCCAGCATCTCAAGTGCTATCCCTGATTGGTTTGAGAAAATTTTCTGGAACTGCAATGTATTAGATCTCTCTAAAAATCAGATAAGTGGAGAGCTTCCCTTGAAAACACTTGTTGAAGGTCACATGGTGATGCAATCTCTTTCTCTTTCAACCAATTATTTGAGTGGTGGCATCCCCAAGTCGTTGTGTAGTTTAAAATATTTAGAGGTTCTTGCAATATCTACAAATCAGTTATATGGAAAAATACCTCCATGCTTAGGAAAACTACAAAGGTTGGAAGTTCTTGACTTGGGAATAACAATCTAAGTGGCCACATTCCAAAATCATTGGGATCTCTACAAGGATTATCCTCTCTCCACTTGAATAATAACGAACTTGATGGGAAACTCCCATCAAGCATGCAGAATTTAACAAGCCTGACAACCTTGGATTTGAGTGAAAATAAATTTATGGATGTTATCCCTTCATGGATTGGGGAAAAATTAATGAGTTTGAAATATCTTGTCTTTTATAGAAATAAGTTCTATGGGGATATTCCATTGCAACTATGTCAACTGCATGATCTTCAAGTGTTAAATTTGGCAAATAACCACATATCAGGATACATCCCACAGTGTTTTGGAAATTTTACTGCAATGGCTTTTGATGGCAACCAAACAGATTTTGGTAATGGGTATGAAGATGAAATAATTGTTGAAGTCATAAAAGGATTAACATTGCAGTACACTAAAAACCTTCGATTTCTAAGATCTATAGATCTTTCGGGGAATTACATTGTTGGAAAGATCCCAATTGAGATAATGAGTTTGCATGCATTGCAGAACTTAAATGTTTCTGGAAATAATCTAAGTGGAACAATCCCTGAGACTATTGGCAATTTGAGCAAAATTGAATCACTTGATTTTTCTAGAAATGAACTCTCTGGTCCCATTCCGCCAAGCTTGTCAGCCTTGAATTTTTTGAGCCACTTGAACTTATCATTCAACTATTTATATGGGAGAATACCAACAGGAAGCCAACTTCAAACCCTCAATGATCCATCCATTTACATGGGCAATGAAGGACTTTGTGGTGGCCCTCTTCTCAAAGGGTTGCCCCAGTGATGTACCATCTTTTGTTAATCAATCTACAAAAATCAGTAGTGATGATGACGACCATGAGTTTTTCATGTGGGTTCTATGCTGGTTTGGGGCCTGGTTTCTTTGTTGGATTCATTTGGAGTATTAAGCATTCTACTGTTTGCAAGATTCTTGGAGCTATGCGTACTTCAAATTTTTAGAGACGGCTTTACAACAAAATACTCAATTATTTTTATTAAAGGTTAGTTTTCAATATGCTTTAAACAAATAGCTTTTTTATTAGTATTATTGTTGTTATTATTTACCATGTATATATGCCTATTTTTTTTACAAGCTAGCTAAATGAGAAATGACATGACTATTCACATTTTTCAGGTCAATGCTTAGTGAATGAGCAATTGTCATGGTCTTCAATGTGGATTACTCTTGACATGTTGGAAGGGAGTTTCTTCCTAACTTGAAAGGCAAAAAGAGTATTGTTGATTTTGATATAATTTGCAATTGATGTTCATCTTATTTATTATTTGTTTTTCAATGTCATGTTTATGTATTTGTCATATTTAAAATTTGTAAACAAATTCTTATTGAGATGTGTGTTTAATATCATATTATGTTTTTATTATTTAATATATTTTTTTCAGTCTTTATTTATTATGTTTCGATTATTTATAATGGGAAGCAGAGAGATAGTTGAAGCAAATGACAAATTCAAAGGTATACATAGTTGCAAAGCACCATACAAATAATGGTGATATTGAAGTGAACATTCTTTTCATCAATAGATATGATGAAGTTAAGCACAAATTAAAGAAATGTGGAGTCAAGTGTTCTTATCTATTTCCAGCTGAGGACTTAAACCATGGTATCCAAACCGAAGTTGTGTTCTGGTAGAGTTTATAATTAGCTTCAACTCTGTAAGCTTGTTTAAGCATTCTCTTCTATACAAGCACAGGTGACATACGCCAAGCACAAGCTGTTTACGAGCGGACCAACAAAACTCCACGCATGACCCAAACGCCAGGCGAATATGGTCAGTCCCCACACCAATATGTTGCTCGCCAAAGTAGTATTGGAGGCGTGAGTACCGCCAAAGACCTGTATCTCAGATTTGCACCATAGGTTGGCTCAGTCTTTACACCCTTTTCATTTCTGCTAACGAAATTGTGAAGTAGGTTGTATTCGGCATAATAGGCGAATTATTAATCCAGATAAACAGACTCCTATGGCACCAAAAGTCCCATACATTCAATGGCATATTCTCTGAGTGGACAATATACAGAGGCATGCATAATTCCCAATTAAAAAGACCTGCAAAGTCAAAATTATGCAAACACTACAACTTCAGCAGCTGGAAACATAGAAGTTGATGATAAGCAAAGCCTAGCAGCCATCTGGAAGTGTAAACTCCTTCAAATTTTTCTCAACATTACTAGACAACTAGTTGCAAGAAGGATGTAACTAGTATCATCTTGCCATGCAAAAAGCATCATATCCATGAAGAATAAAGAATATCATGAAGAATAAAGAATAAAAATTTGATGACTAATCACTTTGGTTTTCATGTATTATGGGATTTCATGGGTGTATTGCAGCCACCAATGGCCTCCTTGTAACAATGCCTTTGCAGGAAAAAAAAAATTATGAAAATCAAAATATACATTAGAGATTCCAACAAATAAACTGTCCAAACTCCATTGCTGTGCAAGAACCCCAGGCACATATAACTTGGCATACTAGGAAAGCCATGGCTCACAACTGGTATTTCTATGGAGATTTGCTTCAACAGCATTGAACATTACAACGATGAGCATTCACTAAAAATCTGAATGGCCTTAGTACTAAATATAAGTTTCTAATATGAGAGTATTCAAAGAGCATTGCACATTATACCAGGAGCCACCTCGCCTTAGGCGGCAATGGTGCATCAGGTTTGTCTAACAGATTTGAGAAGAGAACTATAACTTTATTTGGGAGGTTATGTCTATCACTACTAAGATCTAAATGAATAAACTTGAGATGGGATAAGGAAAATGTTAAGAAAAGAAATCTTTGAAGTACATTTAGTAAATTTTTGTATCTTTTGAAAGTTCTCTGATATACTTGAAATTTTTTATTCATATCTTATAGTTTACTAATGTTGATTGTCACAAAACAGACACCAATCCAGCTTTTCAATTATGACACGTCGAATAGTTAACACTGCGTTGAAAGTAATAGAATAGGTTTAAGGTAGATTAGTGTTACTACATTCCTTTCTAGGTAGTAGGAACTGGGTTTAATTCTCATCACCTCCATCCCCTATAGCTATATTTTCACTAGTTAACAAAATTATAATGGTTGGTTGTTGCCATAGATGAACCATAACACATTGACCTATTCCTTATAATGTTTTTTAATACCATCTGAAGATCTTCCTAAGTAGAGAAAAGCCTAAACATTGAGGTTTATTTTTTTATTACAGCAACATGTTTGGCGCCAAAACCAGCCAAAAAGTATCTTTATCGAGCAGTTTTGTCCCATGAGTTCATAGTCATGAAACTCCAAAGAATCATGAAGAACTAAAGTGTCTTGTTTGTGAGTTTGTCTCCTTAACAACTATTGATTGAATCCTGGCCCCTGTATGTAGTTAATAATCTACGTTAGATCTTATCCATGGTATTAGTCAGAGCACGAATATTGCATTTCTGCTGCTCACCCACAAGGGAACACGCTTCTCAAGCATTGGAGGTTATACCTCCTTTTATTACTTCCATAAATCGATTTGATTTCAGTTTTGGCCCACTAGAATTACTGGCTCGAGTTCAAATGAGAAAGATTGGTCCCCTCTCTATCTGAAAAAATATAATAATTATTTCATTAAATGCCACCTCCCCGCGCTAAAAATGGTTGCCGAATTAATTGACAATTTCCCATTAACTATGTGATGATTGATAGTTAGAGTAGTATTTCCAAATTTTGAGGAATTGAGAGGAGTAAAAATTAGAAATAAAAGCAGAGTGTGGGTAATAAAGCTGGAACCACATGCATTCTTGTTCATATAGATGAGTAAGTTTGTGTTTTGTGAGAGTTATGAGAAGAGTTTGGTGATATGGTTGCCATAAAAATACTTTCCTGGCTCACTCCACCCTCTAAACAACACTTGGGAAAGAAACAGAGAGTTAAGCCTGGAAATGATTATTATTGTGAGTGTACTTTCCCAATGTTGTATGTTTTACTTCGATTGGATATTGAAATCTAAAGGAGTCCATAAAATTGTCAGTAAGATGTACATATATTGTCATATTAATTAAAAGTTGAGTTTAGATTCTGTCGAGTACCAATTCCCTTGTCCGATTTTGCACTTCGAGCCTGTCACACACAGATCTCCTAGTGCAGATTTATCCTCAGCTTATGTGGATTTGCGACTATGAAAGAAATTAAAAATGAGAAGTTACCAATCCTCGACTATTTCTATGTGATTTTTATTTTAATCTCTCTTTTTTGTGTTTTTAGTTAATTTGAGAAAGTATATAAATTTTTTATGAAAAGATTTAAGTAACTGTAAAAAGTAGTAGTAGCTCAAAAAAAAAAAACAAAACAAAACAAACAAAAAACAAAAAAAATTTATTTTTCTTTAGATTCAAGGAAATAAAAGTCTCCAATATTTCTGAAGTAAACTATAAATAATAAAGATTTATACTTCTGTAATAATGTCTGATATAATTATAAATATATATAAAATGTTTTCCAACAATAATATATAACCCACTAGTATATTATGACGAACTACATGAAAAGAGATTACACCATACACATGACTTTTATTTGAATTAAACTTAGTTTAATGACACGCCGCTTTTGCGCCTGATTAGACCAATGCACAAATGTGTATTAATAAATTCAGTGGGGGTTCTTAATTGGTTAAAGGTAATTCCACAAGTAATATAATATAGATAAGAGAGAAAAATGCGAAATTAATAAAAGATAAGCAGATATCTTGGTGAATATATATATTGAAATAAAAGATTTTATAAAGAAATCAAATATACTTCTCCGACATAATTAAAATTCATCGTATACTTTATTTATTTCAAGTACTCTATAGTTCGTCTGGACAGCGTCGACCCAATCGACATTTTGAAATTATGTACCTCTTGTTGGTCTTTAAAGTGCTATCATAATTTCAATTGTCATATATCAACATTTTACAGTATGAAAAAAAAAAAATTTTTTTTAATATACAACCCAGGAGAATTCCCTAGATAATACAATTGCTAAACATTTACAATGATGTATGTGCTGAATGAAACACCTTGATTTGAGTGTAAATA
>VALG01015993.1:0-12505 GCA_009835305.1 Ipomoea purpurea | reverse complement strand
TTGCCATATTGAAGCTGCAACTGCTATCGTAAAACAAATTAACTTATCTATATAAAACAAACGACTAGATTTATGGAAGAAGAAGGAAGATAACTTTTTTTTTAAATCTTCAAAATTGTTTTTTTAGGTTTGACTTGCAAATACCCTTAGGACCAAATCAAGTAAAAATGTAAATAGTCGAGGATCAATTGAGTAATTGAGTTAATTCCACCATAGTCCTCCACTATTGTGGTGATTTTTCCAAAATTGATCATCGTCTTTTAAATTTGGACGAAATAAACCTATTGATCTATCAAGATTTGTTCCACCATTGGTCCTTCCATTAACATGAGGGTTTGATAGCCCGTAAGTAAAGGGTACAAGGTATTTCCTTAGTTATGTCCCTTCTTTGGCAGTAATTCCTCTGCATCCTCCTCCTGCTTCAAAGATCACGTCCCTCATTCACCCTCTTGAGAACTCCTTCCACCAGCCCGGATTTTGGGTTGGTGCAAGCTGGGCTATACCGCACAGGCCCCAATTTTACGAAAGCTCCAATTTTTATTTTTACCTAGTTTAGTTTAGAAATAAACTTAAAAGTTTTTAATTAATTTAAAAGGCTTTATAAAGAAATGATATTGAAACATGTATTATTGTATTTTAACGTTTGAGGTATAAGGTTCAAATTTCAAAACTTTGCACACTATTATTATTATTATTCCATAATATGTTATTTTAACTGTGCGTTGCCGAAAAAGATTTATTATTAATCTTAAAATTATAACAACGAATATTTATGTAGTTCAATTGATGAAATGAGTTGTATCGATTATGTTTTTTTTTTTAATGTTATCCTGGCTTGAATTTGAGCAAATAATTGCCCAATATTCCGTGCGATGTGCTGTGCAGTGGGTGCGATGTGAAGATAATTTTTTTTGTTACTCCCTCCGTCCCATTTTATCTGTCTTACTTTCCTTTTTCGTCCGTCCCAAAATATTGTCCACTTTCTAAAAATAAACATCATTAAATTTCTAATTTTCGTATTTTACCCTTTTTATTCTTAAACATCATTGAAATTACATTTGGTTTTCCTGTTCTTCTAACTTCTGAGAAGCTTCCTTTTAACGCCATGCAATGACTTCTTCAAACTTCGAGAGCCAAAACTACTCATCATATATATAAGGGCAGCCATCATTCTATTCTCATAAACATCTTTCACTGATAAAAGTTTCTGATACGTACTTTTTGTTGTTGTCTTGTCTCTGATCTGCGATTCTGCGGGCTTGGATACAGGCGGAGAAAATATATATGGAGGAAGGTGACGGAAGCACGGAGATGGAAATGAATGAATGTCCACTGCTTACAGCATCTGATGATGATGATGATCATAACGGTAATACTACGACGAGGCAGAATTATCTGCTGAGAATCATTTTGTTTTTGCAGTCCACAGAAATCTTCATTGCCAGAGCAAGGGCGCCTGCGAGCCGATCATCTTCCCTGTCTAGGGTGTCATCTTCCGTCACTTCATATAGCGTTCTTAGCGCCACTGGATGCTAAAGATGGACTGGTACATACCCACCTTATCATCTTTAATTAATTTGTCTTTGCCTTTTGAACTTTTGATAAATCTAGCTATATATATTTGTGTACCTGTTACTATCAAGCACTTATAGCTACGTCAAAAGCACCCCCACCAACCTGCCAGGTTCTAACAAAATTTTTGTTGTTGCTAGAACCTGTAACCTGACTCTAATACCACTTGTTAGAAAGCAAGCTATGGCCAAAAGTTAGGCAAATTATAATCGTGCACAGCGGTGCATAATCGATTATGCAACGCGCAACAAAACGATGTCGTTTTTGTTTAATGAAAATAAACGGCATCCGTTTCGCGCCCTTTTGCAAAAAGTAACTCTGTTATTCAGTTTCATTTTGTATACAGTACAGTTTCATTTCAATATAACTACAGTTGCATTCGATATTTATTAGATTCAAATATGTGAAAATGTTATTTAATTTTATTTTATATACACTATAGTTTTATTAAAACACAACTACATGATCATTTTGATATAATTATAGCTTCATTGTACAATATACACTCAAATATATGAAATGTTATTCAGTTTCATTTTATATACACTGCAGTTTCATCTCACCACAACTACAGTATCATTTTGATATAACTGCAGTTTCATTTGATAATATAAATAAAAATAATATGTGAGGCAGTGTCAGTTTAAATAGTGTAGTGTTAGTTGGTAATTAACATACAAAAAAACCTCCGTTTGCACTAACAGCGCACCGTTTCTTTACTTAAAGAAATGACGCCCTTTTTTACCGGGTGCATGTGCAACGCGGTCCACAATATAATGGACTGCAAAAGCTATAGCTCATCATAGTAAAAGGCCCGCAACTTTGTTTCCTTACAGACTGTCAGGCTACTGGACTTGATCCTTTAACTGCCTCTGTCCAACAATTCCTTAGCCACAGTAACTATGAATCTTTTGTTTTGGATTTCTGACCTGGATTTGGAGAAGTTGATGATGCTTTTTGCTATTGGATTTCTAATCAGGATTGGAAATTGTAGTAGTTGATGATGATGGACCTTGCCCTGCAGTTTCTGGGCATAATAATAGTTCAGCATCACAAACTGACAATATTGGCATTGAGCTCCAACGCCAGAGGAAGAGTTTCAAAAGGATTTTCAGAGAGAAGAACCTGCAATCTCTTAATGCCAGGCTTGGTGGAGTGGAGGGCGTTGCAGATGCATTCAACACTGACCTGGGAACCGGGATTTCGGATAACAGCGAAGAAATTTCCCAGCGAAAGATGTCAAGTCCCAGATAATGGAAGGATGTATTTCCTCACATACTCCTTTACCCAGCAACAGTCTCGACGAATCGTTCACGTCGCTCAAACTCAGTCGCTTCTTTATCCACTGCCCGTCCCCTTCCCCCTTCTGTTTCTTCGCCCCTCCTCATCGGATCCGGATTTATTGATTCCGGAATTCCAATTTTCTCCCTTTTGCGTTTCATTGAGGGAAACTTGTCCTCCAAGAAATCCTCAAATATCGCAGAAAACCGGGAAGAGATCAAGATCAAAGGGGGATTTGAAAGAGTTGATGGAGACAAGAGCGTAAATGAGAATCGTTGGAGAATTGGGTAGGGCAGAATTAACCGGCGATTCTTGATCGGCGTTGAAACACCAAAACAGAGGGACAGAGATCAACGCCCGACGGCTTCCTTGCCTGGGAACGAGAAGTTCCCGGAGATAGGTGTGGAGTGAGGCAGAGGACGGTGGAAACAGATTGATCCGCCATGTTTGTTGGTGAAGAAGAAAGCCTATATATCCCCCGACTGCAGTGCTGCACTCTGTTCGTTAATGGCGGAGAATGAAACTGAACAGAGAATTGAAGCGCCGCAAAAACAATGAACGGAAAGTGCAGAAGATGGTTGTGGGTTGTGAGTGAGGGCGGAGCCGCCTACTTATATCGGCACAACGGAGCCCTAATTCCGGTGGGATTAAGGCGGCGTAGAAGAAGTAGCCGTTAATGGAAGCCATGACGCGGCGGATTTCAAATTCAGAATTTATTACTCCTAACAAACTTCTTCCGCTAAAGATTAAGAAACAAAAAGGATTAAGAAACATAAGGCGGCGTAATAGTTGCTTCTTTTTATTCTTATATTAATCGAGAGATCATGATTTACTCTCAAATTACCGCCTCAAGGGTGAAAGGATAATTTATTCTACATGAAAAATATTTTGGAATTACCCTCATCCATTTCGTTTTTAGAGAGAGAAAACAATAATGGTTATGCTAGAGATCAAAAATTAATTGGAAGCTCTCTACAAGAGTTACTTCAAAAAATATTCTAAAAAAATACTTTCTCAATATATTCTTTAAAGATTTGAAGCTGAATAAAGATCTTGAGAAAGAAACAGGATATTTTAGTTTTTTTTTGGACCGTATTTCATATTAGCTCTGGTAGAGCAATGAGTGAATCCGTGAGATGAACAACGAGGCTATGAATCTCCAAATCTTCTTCGAACAACTTAAGCGTGGATCTCCGGGCTCAACATCCATCTACAATGACTTGCAGATTGGATACTTACAGTGTTGGTATATTACATACTGGAGAGATTCGATCATTCACTTACCGTATGTCGGAATAGCTTTTGAGAAAGTGGATTGGATTCACGGTTGGTGGCCCCCCGATGTATATGTGATTACATCAAATTGGGTCTTTTTACGAATTATCAATAAATCTTTGTGTCTTGATTGCATTTACTTACTGTTCGTATGAGCATCCACACTAGTGGTTATTTAGGAGTTATTTCTACATGAATTTCTCCCCACTCAAAGTTAATAGTTGATGTGGGGAGGAGTTATTTCAAAAAAATATTTCTTAATGCAAAGTATGGTATAATTTGTGGTCCCAATAAGTGAGAGAAATAATTAAAGTAATAGTGTGTTAAATGGTGGGTGCATAAAAAAACTGAGAAATAACTCAAAATTGATGTGGAGAAGAGTTTTTTTGTAATTGAATGAGATGATAGAAGATGATGTGGATGCTGGGACCCACAAATAACTTAGAAATAACCTCAACTGATAAGGATGCTCTCTTTACTTCGTAATTGATAATATGAACTATTAATGGGCTAATCAATAAATTGACTTTGAACACATAGTTTAAGAAAATTGTAATTGCGTTAAACATTTTACTGTTTGATTAGTTTGCTGCACAAATTTCTAATATGTTCTTAATGACTTATTAAACCTAATTTGAGTCAGTGTTCATAAATCAAGTTAAACAGTTAAGTGTTAATATATTAATCAAGATTTTATCAAGAATCTCTTACTCTCAATATTAAAGGTAAAAAAGGCTACCAAGTGCTTGTAGTCCACTGGTATTAGGTTGCTCCCCCTAAAGTGGGAGGTTATACATGGAACCTGGGTTCACTATGCAAGGTGGACTCAAGTCCAAAATACACAATTTACATACTAAATGTTCACAATTCTAATTACTTATAGTATATATTAGAATAATATCGATTCAAGATGGTTTGTTTTTTTTTTTGTTTTTTTTTTTTTTGAATATATTACAGAAATAATAAATTATTTAGATGTTGCCAAAAAATAAGGAACACTATTTAATAAAAGGGGAAAATGCAATTTTAGTTTCTCAATTGGTCTTTGCTAGCGGTTCCGTTAAAGAATAAAAATGAAAAATACAGAAAAAATAATAAAATAGAAGAAGCATTTAACTATCAACAGATGGACAGGTATACTATAACAAAGCATATCTTGGCACATGAAAATTACGAGCCTGTGGTACAGAGAAAACTATTGGAATGACAAGATTGAACATTTAGCTTAGTACTGGAAGTTCCAAGATATTATGGGTCCTCTGGGATGGTGGATGAGAATGGAGCTTTGTGTCAGACACTAAATTGTCGATAAACACAACTATACCTTCTGAATAGTGTAGAGAGGAGATAATTAGACTATTAACGCTTGCTTGGAACCCAGTTGGGAATGTTAGCAGTGGCTTCATTCACCAAGGAACGGAAGCCAGAAATTCCGTTGAGGGGGGCGAAATAGTACAGACGGATTCAGAAATTTTTTTAGGAAACATTAAAACAAAAGAGATAATTTAAAAATAATAATAAATAACCTAAAGAATATAGTTTGTAAATTATTGTTCGATATGGACGAAAAATGAAAACACATCGAAACTTTATAAAAATATTCATAACAGAATATGAAACATAATTAATTTGAATAGAAACACATTATAAATTATACATCTTTTAATATTTAAAGGAATGTTATATTATATATAATATAATATATAAGTATATATATATATATATATATATATATATATTATATATGGTGTGTGTGTGTTGTGTGTGTTGTGTGTGTGTGTGTGTGTGTGTGTGGTGTTGTGTGTGTGTGTGTGTTGTAATATTAAAAAAGAATTCATAGGGGAGTGAGTAAAAAAAATTGTAAAAACTATGTTAATGCCAAGATTTGAATCCTTGAATCTCATTATTGCCAAAATATGTGCTCTACCACCTAATCTAACTCACCTCTTATTAATATTTTATGTTTTTTTTATAGTAATACTAAAACATGTACTATATATACATATTACATACAAAAACTAATATGGGGTGGGGGTGAGGTAAGGGGGGCAGCTGCCCGCCTGCCCCACTTTGGCTCCGTCCCTGGAGGCATGAAGAAAGACTTACTATACACTGTAGACAGTGCAACGATCAAACTTCAGATCAATGTTCAGAGTTTAGGGTTTATAGTATCTATATATCCGTTTTAGTTTTTTGTTCATTTTTTTGTAAACCTCAACATCTACTTCATCATATACTATCTCACTCAATCACAATTTTATTTTTTTTCATATTAGTTTGTGAACTTACCATTTTCTATCCTATATTTTACTTATTTCTTTATTTATTTAAATTATGAAAATTAATTAAAATAAACATATTTACATTTAATTAAAATGATAATTCTAAACATTTAAATTAATTTTCGTTATTACTCTATTTATTTTAATAATTTTAATTTCAATTGTAATTAAATCATTCAAAAATATAGTATTACATAATTGAAATATGTGAAAATTTTAAAATATAAATAATAAAATAATGAAAACAAACAAATTAAATGTTTAAAAAAAAAAACAATTACTCCAATTTCTCCTTTCTCTTACAAATAATCACTCTTCACTTTCAACTCATATTTAAAAAAAAAAAATGAGAAAATTACTAGTGTGAATACTCTTATCCTAAAGCTGCAAAAGTCATCAAATATAATTTTTACTTATTTTTTTATTCTATTAATGTGGACACAAAGAGTTGCACATTATTTTTATTATTTTCTTTTTCTTATTAATGAAATTATCACACGTGATCAAAGATTTACTTCATAGGAGTTTATATATCATTTTCCTTAGTATTTAAAATATTACTTTCTATCTACTCAAGCATACAATAATTAATAGTCATATATGGTTCTCTTTGTCTACTCAAGCATCCAGGGATTAATAGTCATGGTAACGAAGAAACCAAAATGAAATTTTCCCTCCGACAAATTAAAGTAGCTAATATTGTTGATAATGTTAATTGATTCAGGATATGATCGAGAATGCAACTAGGAGGTGGTAAATTGACTATTAAAATTTTCAATTTTAGTGCATGACTATTCAATTTGTATCACATTTAATCCTTAACTATAAACATTTTTAAATTAGGTTCATGACTATTCAATTAATATCACATTTTTTGGTTAAAATTTAAGCTTCTTTTTTTTTTTGTCTCTAGCAATCTCAAAGTTTCTTTTTTTATCCAATCAAATAATGGAAAAAACAAAAAAGGTTTGTGACACTGAACTCGACTCCCGATAAATAAAAATCGAAAATACCTTTGAGTTTATACTCCTCGATACATAATCGAATGTTCGGGCTAATTTATTTAATTTTTATTTTAAATAAATTTTATTTTATTATAAATTTATTGATTTAAAATAAAAATTAAATAAATTAGTCGATCACTTAGTCAGAATTTTGACCAAAAAAATTTAACAACAGGCTCCAAAGTGATAAAGTTGATAGTCATGACTAATTTGAAAATGTTAAATATCAAGGGATCATTTGTAAAACTTAATATGTCATGCTTCACAAAATTGAAAATTTTTTAATAATTAAGGATTAAATAGTTAAATGATACATTGTATTATAGTCGAGGGACTAAAAATGATATTCTCTCCTTCAGGGTACAACTCTCAATTTTCAACTCATCTTCTCCTATCCAAATCAAAACCAAGAGCTTCAAATGTTTCAACAACATCTTTCTTCAGATTTTTGGCCCAAATGTGACGGAATACGCCATACCGCAACCTCGCACAGTAACCTTCTGTAAGCTCACAAACTCGTAAGTTTCTCCGGGCTGTTAAAAATTAAAGGAATTAGGGAGTGAGCAATAAGTAATTATATATTAAAACATAGAAAAAACTGGCATAATTTGTATGTATACATACCTGACTATTCTCATAATGAATAAGAGCCAATTTGCAGAGACGACGGATCACAGGGCCTCTTTTTTTAAGGCCTTCAGATGAAATTTCAAGCATTACGTTTCAGCCACTAAAATCACAATATTCAAACAAATTAATGAAATGGGTGGATGGATTTGAAATGAGATGAGTAAATCGGTAATAACAAACGCATACCGCATCATCATCATCACTCCAAACATCGTCTTCTTCATCCATCTCATAATGCTCGCTATCCCGTTTCGGGTTCTTCGCCGTCGGATCGGAAACACCAGACGTGTTAGCCGCCATGGCTATTCCTCAAATCCAAACAAATAATCAACCCTTTATTGAATTGAATGGCAGCCCTTAGGCTTTACTTATAGGGAGTGTTTTCCGGGCAGCTCAATTTTTACTTAATTTTTATGATGTTTGTTTTGATTTCATCTAACAAAAGAGTGAATTATTATTGTGTTTATTATTCTCTTTCTCACACTTCCCATAAATTTACTGAATTGGAGTCCACATATCATTTTTTTCTTAATGTATTTATTTATAATATTTCTTTTTTTAATACCACTCAAGCATCCAGGGATTAATAGCCACTAGGTTTTTGTGATATGAGGGGTCTTTGGATCAAGGTACATGTTGCAACATACACCCAATATATACCCAAATTGATTATGGGTATTATACTGGATAAAAAATCAAGGACAAAAATTAAGTTTAAATTTTTAATATTTCAGGTTATAATGATTATTAATTTAAATTAGTGTTATTCATTTGGAAAGACTAATTAATGATTGCTGTGTATTTGTCTTTCATAATGATTATACACATCTTCATCAAGTAATGAATATAGCATAAGAATAATCCAGAAACAGATGAACAATCCGGGCATGTTGCTGTTTCCAACCTTTCACTCATAGTAAAGAATTTTGGCATGGTGGCAAAATTCATAGTAATAATGCAAATAATAATATAGTTAGATCAGGAACAATGGAGGTTGAAAGATATGGGGAGCAATGTACCCACAGTATTACCATCCTGGCAAACCTGCCGAGTATGGTGATAAGAGACAAGGTGATCTGCAAGGCACAGGCGACAACGCCCGAGCAATAACACCACTTGTCCAACCACGACTATGGCGAGCAGCAACTACAGACAAACACTAGTGCATCAGGAGAATCACGGACAACAGGACAACATTACATCGTTAACAGATCACCAACAGAACAATCAACCTACGTGCCATCAAACAAACATACTGTTCGTTCGTTCTGCGGCCCCTCCCATCTTGACAGCCCGGTTGCACTCACGGGATTGTGCTAGACACCAGCCGTCGCATACCTTCTCATCCAGCCGAGACAGCCCATCCCTTACTACCCCTCCACCATCACATTTACCAAGATGAACGTCCCTCAGCTCTGTCCTCTGGGGGTTCCCGACTCGTAGGTGTGAAACTCTCGAAAGGTCGATGGGGCGCCAGATGCTGTCAAACCTCACAGCCAACATCGCCGAGCGTGCCGGTCACCCCCCCTCATCGCCCGAGGTTGCTCTATAACTTTCAGGCTCCCCGGCATGCCACAACGGACCACCGAGGAAACTACCAGATCGGGCTGAGTTGAGAATCACAGGCCAGATGAGTAAGTAAGAAGACATGAACCGAGGTATGGAGGTCTCTAGGGGCACACCGGGGCTGGAAAGCAGGACATGAAGCGCATGGTGGTTCCGATGGAGAATTCAAGGTCGATAACGCTAAGAATATGAAACCCGGTGCAATCTTGTGGACCCGGATTTTGAACGGGCTAAAGAGGGTCATTTGAGAAGCCGAGGTCCGAGGTGTGGTCTCTGGGTGGTGCCTAATTGGCTGAGAACTTTCAAGTCGATGGGTAGGAGACATGAAAAGCCGAGTGTCCTGGGGCACCCGGATTGCTGAACGTTCAAGTCATTGAGGTAAAGAACATGATAGCAGAGGGGGTCTCTGTGGGGGGCGCCCGGATTGCTTGCAAAGAACAGAGCTAAAGAATGAAGCAAGGTGGCCTCCGGATTGCTGAGAGAACTCCGTAAAGATCGATGATGCTAAAGATACATGAAGCTGAGGGTGGTCTATGGGCGCCCCAATTGTGAAGGAACTTCAATTGGTCGAAACGTGAGTAAAGGACATGAAGCCGTCAGGGTGGTTCTGGCCGGTGTTGAGGAAACGGGCTAAGATAACATGAAGCGAATGTGGTTTACCGGATGCTGAGAACTTCAAAGTGGATGAGGTTAAAGACAGGAAGCCGGAGGAGGTCTTGGGGCTGGGGATTGTGCGAACAGGCTTAAAGAACTGAACGGAGGTGGTCTCTAGGTGCCCGTTACTGAGGACGTTCCAAAGGTGATGGCTAAAGAGAAAATGAGCACGATGGTGGTCTGCTGGGCGGCCAGAAAGCCTAATAACCAAAGTCTAAGTACATGAAGGCCGATGTTTCTACTGGCCCGATTGTTGAGAACCGTAAGAGAATGAAAGCTGAGGGTTCTCCTTTGGGCAGTTGGTTTTTGAGAACAAGGCCCGGGAAAGGATAATTGAAAAGTCCGGAGGTTCAGGTTTCTCTTAGCCCTCATCGTGCCTGAAGGGTTCCTCCAGTATAAAGTGTTCCGCCCGGCAACACCTAAATGAGACCACCCTTTCTCTGGTTTACTGTTGTTCTTAGCCTTTCTCAGCAATCCAGGCGCCACAGAGACACTCCTCGGCTTCATGTCTTTTTAACCTCATCAACCTTGAAGTTCTCAGCAATCCGGAGACCACATTCGCCTTCATGTCTCTTAGCCTGTTCTCAACAATCCGGGCGCCCCAGAGACCACCCTCGGCTTCATGTCTCTTAGCCTCATCGACATTGAAGTTCTTAGCAATTTGGGCGCCCCATAGACCACCCTCAGCTTCATGTCTCTTAGCATCATCGACCTTGAAGTTCTCAGCAATCCGGAGGCCACCCTTGGCTTCATGTCTCTTAGTCTGTTCTTAGCAATCCGGGCGCCCCCCCCAGAGACCACCCTCTGCTTCATGTCTCTTAGCCTCATTGACCTTGAAGTTCTCAGCAGTCCGGGTGCCCCCAAGAGACCACCCTCGGCTTCATGTCTCTTAGCCTCATCGACCTTGAAGTTCTCAGCAATTCGGGCACCCCCCAGAGACCACCCTCGGCTTCATGTCTCTTAGCCTGTTCTCAAAAATCCGGGCTCCCCAGATACCACCCTCGGTTTCATATTTCTTAGCGTTATCGACCTTGAAGTTCTCAGCAATCCGGAGACCACCATCGGCTTCATGTCTCTTAGCTTGTTCTCAGCAATCCGGGTGCCCCCTAGAGACCACCCTCGGCTTCATGTCTCTTAGCCTCATCGACCTTGAAGTTCTCAGCAATCTGGGTGCCGCGCATCGACCTTGAGGTTATCAGCAACCTGGGCGACCACGCTCATCTTGTCCTTGAAGTTTACAGCAATCTGGGCGCCCGCATCGACCTTGAAGTTCCCAGCAATCCGGACGCCCCAGAGACCACACTCATCTTGTAAAATTGATGTGGATATAAGATCCTCTCGGTGGTGAAAAGGTAGCACCTTTTGCTATGCACACTCCTGATTGCCAACGGGCTGTCAATGGAGGCCTGCAGAACAACAACATCATTTTGTTGATGGCACTTAGTTAGTTCTGTTGGTCTGTTAACATTATTTCGTTTTCTTGATTCTCTTCACTATTTTTCTGTAGTCTCTTCCCATATTCTTGGACAATATTCTCGCTTCCTGGGCTGCAATCCTTGTCTCTATCACACTACTTCTCAGGTTTGCAGAGGTAATACTGTACATATTTGCTCATATCTTCAACCTACCATTGTTCTGATCTAACTAATATTTCTGCATTTATACAGATTTTGCCACATGCCATAATTCCTTACTATGGATTGAAGGTTGGAACAGCAACAGTGCCGCTTGTTCATCTGCTTCTCTGGATATTCTTCCTGCATATTCAATTACATTGATGAAGATGGTAAATCATTATGAATGACAATAAATTTTAAAAAACACAGCCGCACATTCCAATTTAATTGTCACTTTCAACTTCCAATATAACACCTTAATTTTACATATTTAAAATAAAGGGAAATTTTAAAAATCATTTTTAGACTATAAAGGCATGAAAATGAATTGTTAATTAAAATAACCTAATTAACTAGTGTGGTATATTTATGTCCCGTAGATCTTACGATTCTGTGTAGAATCATCCAATTGAATTTTAGAAAAATACGATAACTGCATTCCCTACAGTTCGTCGTTTTCATGGGTTAGGAATCAAGAAAATAGGTAGGTTGGGGTGTATGTATACAAACGAGGTGTTACCTTGATCCAAAGAGTTTCCTCCTCATAACTCACTTAAAAAGCCTGTCCAGTGGCTATTCGCAGAGAGTCCTGGATGGATGCATATGAGTGGTAGATTAAACAAGA
>VALG01015990.1:1923-16051 GCA_009835305.1 Ipomoea purpurea | reverse complement strand
ATTTAGTGAATAAGCTCTCGATTTATTTTTGTGGATCATTTTATCATTGTGTTTTAGAGCTCATTATTATGAATGATGAGAAGCATTCGAACAGTGTGATTCTAAGCATTGGTTACTTTGGTGGACAAGACAAGAAGCTTTGAAGGGGTATAAAATACACTAGTTGAAGACAACAATTGCCAGTTGAGAATTACAATTACGAAAGCTGTGCTGAAAATTACAGCTATTTCTATATATGTGTCATGTTTTAATTCGTAAGAATATTGTTTGTACTCGTTGGACAGTAGGTGGTACTTACTGAAGCCTTGTGAAGATTGTTAGGTCGCTTGTCAATCCTGATAGGTGTAGAAAGATGATAGTGTAAGGCTGGAGGCCGTCTAAGCTTACCCTTGTAATACCCTTTGGTGAATATCATAATAGTGGATTCTGTCGCAGACGTGGGCTTGCCGCAGACGTAGGGAAGGGCTCCGAACTGCGTAACACATTTCCTTGTGTTTTATTTATAGCTTTTCTCGATTCGATTTATACTTGCATAAACTCGAATTCAATTAATTAAATCTAGTATAGATCCTTAATTATTCATAAAACACATATCTGTTTAATTCAAGCATCACGGAACAATTTCAGTTTTTATGATTTCATGTCCCTTGTTGTTTCGACTTCAACCGCTTGTTTAGGTTTATTATACTATATATATATACTATATATTATAAGGTAGGCGTTCCAGTGAGAACATGTGTTGGGTGAACATGAGAACATATCATGTGCTTCCATCTAATATTTTTTAAGGTATAGATTAGATTAATGTTCGGAACGCGATTTAAATGTGTGCAAACACACTTAATCCGTTTGCACACATTTAAGTTCGTCGCACACATTTAATCTAATCTAAGATCATTAAAAAAATATAGATGATGCAACGTTTGTTCTCACGTCTCACCTAAGCAAGTGTTCTCATATATATTGGATCTACTCATACCATATATATATATCATATATTAATATATATATATCATATTATAATACTAAGATACTATAATATATTATATACTATATATATATATTATATTATATATAATGAAGTAATTTATAATGTTTTTCTTTTGTATTTTACAATTAATACGTTAACAATGTCCTAATGCTAGCTAAGTATGGTGAATAAATTACTAAGGTGATTATCCCTAGTTAATTACTAATTTGCCGTTATTGAAAATGAATTGTTAGTGCCTTATGTTGAAAATTATATTTTTTATCAATCTCAAATGAAACAGTTCTACAACGATTAAAAAATATGGGAGAGCATTGAGGTACTATCTCGTAGTTTATCATAAACGTTGTGTTTAACTTTATAATGTATTTTGTATTTAACAATCTTATTTATTTGAACATTTTTGAAAATATTTTCCCTTTACTTCTTCGCCCCTGTAGAAAAATTCGGGCTCCGCCACTGTCTTTAATTATAGTTTTTTTTTTTTTTTTTTGTGAATGATGGTTATACAATGTCTAGATTTCAAATCCCTCTTGTATGGAAGAATTAATCTGGTCAGTACTTATTTATCACTTAATTGGATCGACGGTGTGAACAAGGATTAGTATGAGTATGGTATGAGCTTAAAATGCATCCTACAGTTAGACCTCGTGGTCTAATAAAATATAATATCCTTACATCCTCAATAGTTGTAGTTTTGAGAAGTTTTTGCAGGTGTAATTAGAAAAGAAAAGATGGGAAAGAAAAGAAAAAAAAATTGAAAAGCGTCATTAACGTGCTCGATTGGACGTTGGGTTGCGCCTCACTCAGGGCGCGAAAATCATAGATTTTGGTGGGTCCCACATGTAACACCTCTAAATTTTAAAATATTTAAAGCTTATAAAATAAAGGCAATCTAATATTAAATCCCAAAACAGAGCATAAACAAAACATAATAGTCGGGGTGCTACGCTACATCTAGGTTTGTGAACCTAGATGCACAGGCTAAACTTATCAAACAAGGCATGAACTATAACTAATATCCATAATACAATTCAAGGCTCACAGGTCATCTAACTAATACTAAGCTAAATCCACGAGTCCATCTAACGCGCTCCGAAGCTACTGATCTGAACCTGGAAAAAACATGCGGTGTAACAAACCGTCAGCGAATAATGCTGGTAACCCACTCCAACGCGTTAAGTACAAATAGTAGATAAAGAAATCATTTTGAACTGGAATACATATATGCTTACGAGACACTAATTTAAATCCAAGATCAAGACTCAGACACAACAACATACTTGACACTATAGAACAATCATAAAGACTAGCATGCATCCTAAGAACACAAGGCAAAGTATAATAGACAAGTAAGCTCATAAATAACAAATAGGGAGGAACAAAGGAATTCAAGACAATCATCTTAGCAAGTAATCATCAAGTCACACAATCCATCTTCCAACCTTATACCAAATTCCACCCTTGTAGCTCCCCTCCGTCCTTTATATCAGTTCCAACCTATAACCTCCAGGCCACCCTTTATGTCGCCTCCCTTATTCCTCCGGGCAACTAACATGCCCCCCACCGACAAACCACCCAACATATCAAGATAGCATCGCCAGTGCCATTCGCATGATCCGTACCACTAGTACCAATATCAACGGGGTCAGCGCATATAGCCCTGACATGACACCACAACACTTATAGCCTGACCCATGCTCAACGGCAAGCTAGTCGAAGGTGGGTTTGTGCCTTTAGCACAGTAACGCTAAGTCTGTACCTTTAGTACAATGACTGGACACTCATAGTGCCAACCACCAACAATTCATTCCACCAATCACATTTCATCATCATCATCAGTCACACCGTCCATTGCGCAATGACCACGATACTCATCATCATATTCAATCAATCTAACATAATCAATCAATAACAATCAAGACATAACCACAACGGGCACGTACTACACATAAAATTCCTAGCACGGTACTCAAAACACCAAACGAGGTTCATACACGACAAACGGGGCACAACGGGACACGACGAAACAACAAACGGAAAAAACATCAGACGCACCAACAAATTCCAGCGGGTAGGTGGCGGGGGTGGAGGACCACCCGCAAGCGGCAGCACTATTCTAGTGGGTGGCCGGCGGGCAGATCACCGCCCGTCGATTGCCCGCTGGAACAGTGTTCTCGCGGCAGTAGGTAGGTGGCGGGTACCCTTGCCCCCCCTACCCCACACTGGTACATACACAACTTTCGTCCCGGGATCTCTCGTGGAACCCAAAACCATGTCCAGACACGTTCAAAACCATAACGAACAACACCATGGATTTCAATTAACATAATTAAACCAAGAATCATACAAAATACGTTCTAACACGATTCCTTAAACATGCCAAGACCTAACATTAATCACTACAACGGTTCGGGAGCATTCGGAACCACAAGAACATCAAGAAGTCTACATGCAAAGTCCCAATACAAGTCCTAGGCTAGAGTCAACACCCGATCATGCATAAACCCACCTAAATATACCAGAACATCACAATAACGAGATTCACGATACAAACCCTGGGGACAAGCTCTAGACATCAATTAAAAATCAAGATCATACATATAATCAATCACAATATCAAGAACATCAAAGTTATCAAATAACACACATATAAGTCTTATGCAAGGGCTTTATCAGGACTCAATTGCAAATTACACATATGATTATCAAAGAAGCCAATAAATAAGATATAGCAAGAAATAGATTTGTAAGACATGTGTTACCCCTTAGCCCTAATCAATCACTGGCTACTAAGTTCTTCTCTAAGATTCTTCTCTCAATGATCTTCCTAGGCTTGTTTGGTGGGGGATTATCTTAGAGTATTTTCGAGTGAGGAGAGGAGAGGAAGGGTTCTATCTGCTTCCTAATCCCTTATTTATATGTTTAAAGAAAACACATTCAAAGTCTGAATAATTAGGCCCGCTTTCCTTATTCCCTATGGGCTTAAGGTTCCTAGTTCCGCAAATTATGTTGTGCAACACATGGTGCACACGGTTGTAAAAACGATGTCGTTTTGATTAAAAACGCGCGTCCACTCCCAAAAAAAATCAGGTTCGATTCCCGGCAATAGCATTTTTTTTGTGCATAATTTGAATTATATATCCACAAATTTCATAACTATATATCCACAAATTTATAAACTATATATCACAGTGAATGAATAACACAAAATTCAGAATGAATGAACTAAATATCCACATAATGAAAACTAAATTTCACAATCAATGAACAAATAGTCCACAATGAATGAACTAAATATCCACAATCAATGAACTAAATATCCATAATGGAATGAATAAATACCACAATCAATGAACTAAAATCACAATGAATGAACAACATAATGCTGTTGAGGGGAATCGAAACTTTTTTTTTAAAAAAAAAATGAGAACTCATGTTTTTAGTCAAAACGACGTCGTTTTGCAACCGGGTGTGCACCATGCATGATGCACACGGTTGCACAGCATAACTATTGTCCTAGTTCAGGTAAAGGTTCACGATTCATTGTGGACCGCCTGGGTTAATTAAGGAATTATAATTGGATTAAATCACTCTTAATTATTTTAATTAGCGGGATTAACTTAATAATTAAATTCGGATTTGAAAGTCGTAACACGGATGTTACACCCCAAGTCTTGATAAATCAACATCTTGCATCGTAGATTTCTCTCTCTCTCTCTCTCTCTCTCTCTCTCTCTCTCTCTCTTCTCTCATCTCTCCTCTCTCTCCTCTCTTCTCTCCTCTCTCTCTCTCTCTCTCCTCTTCTCTCTCTTCTCTGCTCTCTCTTCTCTCTCTTTTCTCTCTCTCTCTCTTCTCTCCTCTCTTCTCTCTCTCTCTTCTTCTCTCTCTCTTCATCTCTCTCTCTCTCTCTTCTCTCTCTCTCTCTCTCTCTCTCTTCTCTCTTCTCTCTCTCTCTCTCTCTCCTTCTCTCTCTCTCTCTCTCTCTCTCTCTCTCTCCTCTCTCTCCTCTCCTCTACTCTTCTCTTCTCTCTCGTCTCTCTTCTCTCTCCTCTTCTCCTCTCTCTCTTCTCCTCTCTCTCTCTTCTCGTCTCCTCTCTCTCTCTCTCTCTCTCTCTTCTCTCTCTCTCTCTCTCTCTCTCTCTTTCTCTCCTCTCTTCTCTCTCTTCTCTCGCCTCTCTCTCCTTCTCTCTCTCTCTCTTCTTCTCTCTCTCTCTCTCTCTCTCTCTCTCTCTCTCTCTCTACCTTCTTCCTTCACAAAACCTTCTTTCTCAAAACCACACGAAAAACTTCTTATGAGAATACTCTTATAACTTAATTTTACTACTATTTTTTTTTATGTGCGATGCGCAAAAAATAGGTGTCCAAATTATTATATTATTATATTAAATTTTAAATTTATTTAGATTTTAGATATTTAATTATTCTAATAATAATATTAATAATATAAAATTAAATAATGTAATCATTTTTATAATTTGATATTTATATTTTAGGTAATAATTAACATATAATTCAAATATATAATGTGTATATTTGAGTCATAGTGTTGGGAGCAGTTTACATCGATTGAGTCATTATTGGGAGCAGTAAATCGATTGAGGCAGATCAAAATGAAACACAGCATACACAAATTTCTTTTGTATATTAATATACTTTTCAGTACAAGCATAAATGATGTAAATCCAATTGTGTAATTTTGATTTCGTATCGAGTTTTTATTTTTGTTTCAAGTGAAATCGGATTTTTTTTTCCATTTGTGTATACAAATACATATCAAGCTATTGCTAAATTAATAGTAAAAAAAAAAAAAAATAAATAAAATAACAACCCAAAAACTAACCATTAAGATATTCACACTAACCCTTACAATATTTTCAAATTAGGTTTTTAAATGATCATCCAATTAAGACTATATATAATGACAAAAATTAGAATTAAAAGAATTTGCAAGGATTCAAACACTACCAACCTCAAGTTCAAACACACAATCAACCAATTGGGCTACCCAATCTATTATTAACATTTGCCTATTTTTCTAATACTTATACTGGAACTAGAATCCTTACAATTTTTTCAAATTAGTTTTTATAATGATCATCTTACAAATTAAGACTATATATTGAGAAAAATTGTGTTGAAAGCATATGCAAGGATTCAATTTATATCCTACACCACAGCGTACATTGCACTATGCGCCCAGATGCAAAACGACGTCGTTTTAATTTTTTTTTTTTTTTTGAAATTTCCCGCCCAGTGAATGGCAGTAGGCTTTTCTTTAAAAAAAAAACCGCTGTTCAAGAATTGTACATAATTATACTTGAATACACATAATGTTATACATGAATACACATAATGTTATAACAAAATATACATACTCTTTTAAAAGATAATACACATAATCTAACATAATACATAAAAACATAAACTTTAACATAATACACATCAACTCTTAACATAATACACACAAATTTTCTGATTCGGATGTACATAATTGTATAAAAAACAATGTACATAATTGTATAAAAAATACACATAACTGTATGAACCAATACACATATCGTTGTGAACGAATACACATAATCTCAGCAACTCCTACCGCGCCTCCCAACACGATCCCAAAACGACGTCGTTTTGGGAGGCGCCGGCGCACAGTGCTATGTGTGCCGTGGTGTAGGATATAAACCATTGATTCAAACATTAGCCAACCTCACGTTCAAACACGCAATCAACCAAATGGGCTACCCAATTTATTGTTAATATTTGCCTATTATGTAATACTTATACAAAAACTAGAATCCTTATAATATTTTCAAAGTAGTAATTTTAATGATCATCTTACCAATTAAGACTACATAATGACAAAAATTAGTGTTAAAAGCATATGCAAGGATTCAAACACTAGCCAACCTCAAGTTCACAACACACATTCACCAACTAGCTAGGCTACCCATCTTCTATTAACATTTACCTATTTTCATATACTTATACTAAATCTAATACTATACACACACTCGAAATCTGCCAAAGAAAATTGGTGGTACGTACACTACTGGAAATTTTAAAATCTCCGACCAGCTAAAAGTGATCTTAAATCAAGTTGAAAGTCTTATTCCGACCACTTTTGGTATCCGGAAAAACCTTTATTGCTATTTCCGACCACTTTTTGCTTTCGAATTGATTTAAGACCACTTTCAGGTGGTCGGAAATTCAATAATTTTCAGCAGTGGTAACGTTGAGATTTGCATCCATTTTCGTGTCGCCGGAAACAATCACCGGAAGCGGAAAGCGGTGGAAAACAAAAAACGCATATTGCAGATGCATTGAACGTACAATACATAAAACACATCTGCCACATGCATTTTGTGGTATATGTACGTCGCCGGAGTCCGGTGCATACAAACGCAATTGCCGGAGTCCGGTGGCGTACAAACGCATCTGGCAATTGCGTTTTACATATAATACGTAAAACACAGCATAGCATACGTATACCTAAAACGCATTTGGGAAATGCGGTGCATTTGGGAAAGCGTTTTAGGTATACGATACCTCGTTGACGACGGGACGACACAACCTAAAACGGAAGTGGGAGTATAGTTTTGCATATTTTTGTCCAAAAAAAAAAAAAAAAGTCAAAAGCCACATTTTGGAAAATTCATAGCTATGACTACACATTTTAGTCATTTCCCAAGGTTGCATTCCCCCCGACAACATTAACTCCAGGTCGAATCTTGATGACCAACCAAAGCTTATGAAAATGGCTGTGTTTTTGTAAGAGGGCTAATGTTGCAACTTATAAAGTTATTTGTATTGTCTAAATCTTCAATGTATGCAAAAAATCGCCGCCTAGGCGCCATTGCGCCGCCCGCGAGGAACGCCTCCGCGGCCGCCGGCTGGCGGTCTAGGCGGCCGCCCTAGACCGCCTAACCGGGCCGGCTTCAGCGGTGTCGGCGGATTTTTATTTTTTTTTTTAATGTTCTGAAAAAAAGTTTCCGAAGGCATAACTTTTGACTCGTTTGTCCGTTTTTGGACAATTTATTTTTTTTAAACGCAGTATTTTTTTTCGAGGATCTATCCACCCGCCAAACAGCCCGAAGCGGTTTGGTCCACTAATTTCTTCAAAAAATGCTTCTTTAGCTCTTATTTTAGTTTTTTATATGTATTTAGATGGTTTTAAATTAAACCAATCTTTTGAACAATTTACACCCCACTTTTGTAAATAGTTCTAGAATAAGGGAAAATTGTATTTTTAGTCCCTGAGTTATAACCAAGTTCTGATTCAGTCCCTAAGTTATGGTTGTTTCCGAGTTTAGTCCCTCAGTTATGAGCAAAGTGGCGGTTGGTCCCTAGCGTTAATATCTGTCTACAGCTAGGAAAAGTAAAAAATAATTTAATAATAAAGGGTAAAATATGAATTTCAAATTATAATCCTCTATTTATGTGAAACTCGTTGCGAACAAATCATTCTTTTCTTTTCTTAACCTACAATTGAAGGTCTTTTCTTTCCCAAAGCTCTGAAATCTCCCACTTCGTTTAGATATAAGAAAGAAAATAATGACGGCTGCGCAATGAGTTTCAACATATAAGAAAGGGATTTATAATGTGAAATTCCTATTTTAACCCATATTATTAAATTGTTTTTAATTTTTTCGTTAGCTGCAAAACGGAATATCAACGCTAGGGGACCAAACTCGCCACTTTGCATCACTGACGGGACTAAACTCGGATACTGCCATAAATTAAGGACTGAGTCGGAACTTCGGTTATAATCAGGGACTAAAGATGCAATTTTCCCAAGAAACTAACCTATTGACAACCTTATGTTTTAGTACTAATTTTAAAAAATTTTAATTTTAAAATTTTTTTAATTAAAAAAAATTAAAAAATAATATAAAAATAAAATAAAATAAAAAAACTCGCGGCCTTAAGCGCCCCATTAGGGGCCTAGGGGGAGCCTAGGGTGTTTTGAACCATTGCTATCTTTTCAATATTGTGTTCGGTGTCTTGGGTTTATTAACAATATTTATGTCTTAGCTCAAATTTACGAAATGACTAACAAAAAATAATATATGTATTTATTAGAGCTAGCTAGCTACATTACTTTTTTCTTATTTCCGTTATCCCTAATCACAGGCGACCGAAATTGCAGAAATAATTTGGGAAGTGGGTGGTCGGCAATCTCTTTCCTTCCAACAAAGTGCACCAATTGCTTCTTCTTCTTCAACCTTGTTCGATTGCTTCCTTCTTAGCTGCAAAACATGGGTTTAATGCTGTAGTTCGTCCATCTTAAACCATTTGGAACATCTACGCTTAAGATCAAAACCAAAATACCTCCACCGTTTCCTCGTTGAATCCCCCTCATCCATACTTTCTTTTCCTTGTGAATGAACGGGATTGGATAATCCACGGTAAAAATTTGCAACCACACACTCTGGTTTTAGCCCACTCGTTCTTGCTCTTGCTGTTATTCATGAGAATCCAGATATTGATTTGATCTCTCTCATTGCAGAAAAGAGACAGCTTTGAATTCCATTCTCTTGGCATTACATATTTCCAATCTGAGAAGAGATTTTCTGGGACTTTAGCAGTTTTAATGCTCTCGTCCTCTGAGTTCACCCACAGAATTTTCTTTCTATTGTTGTTGGTGACGACGACATAGAAAATATTTTCAATTCTGAGAGCATATATCGTCGGCTTCCAACAGGCGTTGCTAATAATGCAGTGTATGGAGTTGGGTTGGGAATTCCTGAGAGGTCTCCACGCTGCATCAAAGCCCACTGTTACGGCTCTAAATCGTCCAAACAAAACTGATTCTTCAGACTCCGAGAAGCTTATCACCTTGCATTTGTTATTACTTTTTGCGACGAAGAACATTCTGGCCACCACCCAAGTCGGCGAATCATCGCCAACACGGAGATCGGGCAAGTATACCGTTTGCCTCGTCACCGGATTCCTTATGCGAAGCCTTTCCATGGGATCTTTATGACCCTCGTGCTCGTGCTCTAACACTAACCCTTTTTCTATATCAATACAATTCAACGTGATGAGAATCTCATGATTCTCAAACAAAACTGATTTATGTATTTATTTTGATAGTAGCAACAAGTGGCGGCGCGGCGGTGATGCTTTTGGACGAAGTCATCATCTTGTTGAATAAATTGGCGCCATTTCTTGCAGACGCACTTAAATCTCAGTAATGATTTCACCGGCAACCAACTCAGGATCTCGGCGACCATATCTTCCGGCAGCGACGACAGTGATGCATCGGATACCCGCGGCATTGGTTTAGACATTATATTGTAGCCATCACATGCAAAGGGAAGACGCACACAACAATTATAAATATTTATTGAAGCAGATCTGATCTGAGATTATATTGTTTATGTTTAGGAAAAGGATTCTTAGGAAACTAGGAAACTAGCTAAGGCTATCTTTATCTTAAAAATTTCTCTCACATTTTGAATAGGTCTCATTTCTAAATTATCAAATTTACAAATTATCTACTATTTGTTCTACATCCCTGCAATATTCTCTCACTTCCTAAAATGGTGGTCTCACTTTCATATTATATTATAAATATAATAATAAAATAATATTAAAAGGAATAAAAAAAATAAAACAAAAAGTAAAAGTAATAATACATGCAACACAAACAAGTGAACAAGTCAAATTATGCACCATGCACATGATGTACACAAATCTATATTCATAATTTATATACTGTAGATACATAATAGATTTAGTACCATTCAAACTACCCGTTCTAGAGTTTAGGATTTGAACTTTGGAAATTTCTATTGTGCAGGGGTAACCTCGGGGCAATCATTATTACATGAATTGGTATAGGGACCAAGTTTTTCGATCTAATGATCCAAAAACTTATGCCAGCGATAGATCGAAAAACTTATGCCAGAAATGATAATTAATGGATATTGAAGATCATTTTTGGTGGTTTATTTCCTTAGAAGTTTCTATCATTTTTTTACAAAGCTGTTTCTCTATATTTTATACATAATATAAATATAATATTAGTAATTTAACTAATATATTTATATATTTATATATTTATATTTATAAGCTATAAAATGGCTATAATCGAAATGTAATATTTGGATGAAAATTTATTATTATATAAAAAATAAATTTATAAAAACTTTAGTGAATGTATTCGAGTTGAGCTCGAATAGCTTGAACTCGAGTTCAAAAAATTAAAGCTTAGTTGAATTTGAGCTTTGATTTTCTAAATTGAATCGAGTTTCGAACTTAGATTATTCGAGTTCAGCTCTTGTTTACCCCATAGTTAGGATAGTTGTTGAAGAAGTTAAATTCTATGCCAACTTTCTTTGGATAAGAAATTTCAATTTTGAATTCAATTATGATAAAATCACTTCACAATTATATATATTTTTATCAATCATCTAATTAACTTTACATATTATTATGAGTTAATTCCAACAATAGTCCTCCGACTATGTTGATTTTCCACAATTGGTCCCTGACTTTTAATTTGGACAATTTAGACACTTGACTTTTGAAATCTTTCTAATGTTAGTCCTTCCGTTAGATGAATGTTAAGTAGACATTAGTTTGAGGGGTAAAGTAATCATTTCACATGATTAGAGTATAATTATAATCCATGTCTTTCTAAGCCTGCCAAGTTCAACCAAGATTTGAGGAGCATGTTGGACCGCCTGCTAAGCGAAGCCACTAATGGCTGTCCATTTCTCAAGTTTGCACCAGGAAATACGAGTGCACTGGATTTCAACACCATATGCACTTGCCAGTGCACACCTGATTTGTCTGCTCAAGGCTGTAGCGATTGACTGATATGGAGAGGAAGATGATAATATACTGCATCTTTTGATCTTTCTGTTCCGTTACAAAATCTAGCTTGAAGGAGTTAATATTTGAAAGTCTGTATTCTGTATGTGTACATTATTATCAGCTCTAAACGAAGCTCTGAAGGAAGAATTGCAGCGGCTTAAGATAGAAGCTTGGGCAAGGCTCATCTGCCAATGGGTACAACATGAACAGGGGATTTGGGCCCTCAACTTCATCGTACCAATCTGAAGGTAGAGGCTCTGTTAATAATTTCATTCACATTATATATATATATATATATATATATATATATATATATATATATATATATATATATAATAGATATATTCTTTTGATAATAACAATCAACTTGCTGAGAAAGTTGAAATTGAATCAAATACAGAAAGCCACAGAACTTGAGTGTACCATACAATTGATTAATATCGACTAAATAATGGAAAAATGCATTGAAGATTCAAATACACCACCTTATAGCTCTGCTCCATGCATTGAAGGAGGCAACAACATTTCTATTTCCTTTATCATTTGTTCCAAGTCTGCAGTTTTCTCTGATTCACTAACTCTAACAAAATCCTCTTCCAACATTATCTTCCCTCGCCGTCCTGTTCCGACACTCTGCGGCAGAAGGACTTGAGTCAATTATGGTTGGATGAAGCTGTCAACGACGTCGGGGATTTCCGCGGACTGGATTTGTTTGCAATGCGGAAAAGAAATGGTGTAAGTGTACAAAATGATACACATTAAACCCATTTTATATTGGTTATTTATTGACAAAATAATTAGAGCATTTATTTGAAATTAACATATGGACATGGACCGTCTTCCAATTAGAAGGTATGATTTTATATTTCTACACTATGGTTTCAAAATTAGAGACTTTCGAAATTACGAAGAAGAATAATGATTATGGACAGCGAAATTAATCAGCTTTGAAGATTTAAACATTGTTATGGTTTAATTAAGATATGCTTTGTTTAATTAGAGATATGCTAATTATGGATTATTTGAGCACTAATTAAGAGTTTAAGCATGTGGCTACTTCTTCATTGCATGGGGAAATGAATATGTGACTTTTGAAATATTTAGTGGAAGATTTGATTATTTATTTGCATGGCACAAATTATTTGGGGTTGAAGAATGAGAAGTCAAAGAAATGCAGCATTCAAATAAAAAATGTGTGGCCTGGGATTTAATGAAAGATTATGAGATGCTGGATTTCAAGGATCAATGTAATGCATTATCCATTGCTATAAAAGGAAGTCATCAAAGAAGAAAGTTGCCAAACTTTGAGAAATACTATTACGAGAGCTATTCTGATATTTAAAAGCTATTTAACATTATAATAGTAATTTTCTGATTTAATTCAAAAATAAAGAATATCTGTATTGTACTGCATGGATAGTACGTGGTATACTGAAGCAATTTGTTGAAGATTGTTAGGGCGTTCGTTGTCAATCTGGATAGGTTGTTAGAAAAGAGTGGTAGTGGTAAAGGCTGGAGGCCGTTTTTCAGTTACATTCTTGTAATACTCTTTGGTTGAACATCTATAGTGGATTGGGCAGACGTGGGTTGCCCCTCAGACGTAGGAAAGGGGGAAAAAAAAAGGGCTCCGAACTGCGTAACAATCCTTGTGTTTTTTACATTCTTTATGCTTTTAGCTTTCATTAATTTACCATTTTGCTTAAACAAGTTTAATTAATGAACTAAACTACTGCATAACCTAATTAACAAGTAAAAATACATTGCTTTTATTTTTCAAGTGTCACGGTGCAATTTTCATTTGTATCAGAGCCTGTAGACTTTTTAATTTATTAGTCTATCATCTGGCGATTCCGTGCCTCCTTGAATTTATATCTTTCAGCGCTTTTATTATTTATCATGTTTATTACTTATTTGTTTTGATTCTCAACGGGGTGTTAAGTGTTACAGTAATGGAGGCGAACTAAAGTCTTCCAAAGTTGACCCGGCGACAACTATGCATTATTGGAAGGCTCCGCACCCGTACGCATCTAAAGCTAAAGGTGAAGTCGTATTGTTTTGTTTAGGAAAAGGATTCTTAGGAAACTAGGAAACTAGCTAAGGCGGCTATCTTTATCTCAAAAATTTCTCTCACCATTTTTGAATGGGTTCACTTTTAATAAATTTATCAAATTTATAAATTTTTTTTTTAAGGTTATAAATTATCTATTATTTTCTAATTCCTGCAGATATCCTACTTTCTAAAAATCGTATCACATCAATATGTATTATAAATATAATAATAAAATAATATTAAAAAGAAATAAACAAAATAAAAAA
>VALG01015989.1:0-10185 GCA_009835305.1 Ipomoea purpurea | reverse complement strand
TATATAATATTATATATTGAATGAAATGATAAATAATGATTTGGTAGAAGAATAATGACTTGGTTGCAATATACACTAAAGTTAAGTTTGGATGGCCATTGGACCATTGCTGATGTCAAGTTAGCAAATTTGTCCACATAATCCATTTTATGAATGTAACTCAGTAACTATGGTAAAAAATAGATAATTACATTTTTTTTTAAGTTTGAATGTCTTTGAGTTTTTTGTTCCAATAACTTATATGACCTTTACCCATAATTCTTATAAGGCAAAAGTGCCAAATCGCACCATGAACCAATTGGCGATTCCTCATGCCGCACCTGACCTTTCATATATGCTGTTTCGATGCACAAATCATCAAATTTTTTTCGTTCTAGACTTTTTAGCAGGTTTCCAGGTTAACTTGATGACATGGCAACAATTTATGTGTTGATGTGGACTTATTTTTAAAATTCAACACTCATTTTCAAGGTCTATGTGCTGATGTGGACTGAAGGCTATCCAACTGATCTTCAACGCCATTGACTGAGCTCCTTGTAATCGCCCAAGTTTCGCGACTTCATTATGCAGCCGGCGGACCAATCTCACAACCCAGAGGTACTGCCGCTAGCGTTACCAGAATGACAGAGACAACATTACTAATACTGTTTTTTATGTTACCTAAAGTTAAATGTTCTTCATGGTTTTCAGAAAACTATTCTACTATTCTGAGAATAGAAAACTGAACCAAACAGCCGAGGAGTCCCATAAAATACACAGGTTTAGGCCATGGCACACATAAAAGAAGATGCTAACTCCAAACTTTACAAACGCTTTAATTTAACCTGGGTTTATACTCGGCAGGGCAATAAGAAGAGAGTCTACACAAAGGCTTCTTTCGTGTGCGTGCATCAATCTGAGTCATGGAAATTTTCAGTTTCATCTATCTTTTTTCCAAGAATTCGACACGAAAAATCTCCGGAATGGTGGTAAACCCATTTTCGGGTTCACTCAGGTAACACTCGTCGTCGTCTCTTGCTTGCCGTCCGACGTCGAAAGCTGAAACCTGTTACAAATTTTCATCCGCTGCCTTGGGTCTTTTCCGGCTGGAGGCAGCGACGCTTGTAGTGTCCCTAGCTTCGCATTGGACGTTGACGACGATTCTTTAAGCAAGGAGCAGCGGCAGTGACCGACGACCTATTCTTCTTCCTGCGACTGGTTTTTCTCCTGTTGTGGGCGATTGAGAAACGTAGTAAGAGGAAGAGATAATGGTGATTAGTAACCTTACACGACGTCGGAATCCGAAGCCGCGTAGGGGGGGGGGGTCAGATAACCCCAGGTTAACCACCAAGGGAGTAGCGAAGTCAACACTAACCTTACGCACGACAAATCACTATTGAAAACGTCGAAGAACTTTTTACAAACATAGGTGACCGTCAGAATTCCTTCATTCATAATCTCAGATGACCACGGTAAAAACATTTCAAGAAACAAGTAACGCCGTAGCTGTCGTTCAGAACACCAAATACAGGAAAAACCTTAGCGGCGACGTAAAACCCACCGGGACGCCGAAAACCGCCGCGACCATCCAACTTCCGACGAGTCGAAACCCAGTTTCATCGGCAAAAGAGGTCCGCCCTCCCCGACGTCGCCGTCAAGAGGGAACGGGAGTCCGAGATGAGACACGAAACATATCAGCGGAGAACAATGGAGAGAAAAAAATATATTGAGAAAGTAAAAAAAAAAAAAAATGTCATGTCAGATTTTTAATACATATTTAAATAAGTCAATAAAAAAATACCTCCACATCAGCATATTATAATGGGTAACATGATGCGAACCTGCTAAAAAGTCTAGACGAACAAAATTTGATGGTTTGTGCATCGAAACAGCATATATGAAAGGTCAGGGTGCGGCATGAAGAATCGCAATTGGTTCATGGTGGCGATTTGACACTTTTTGCCTTCTTATAATCAAATGCAAAATATTATATATATATATATATATTATATATATTATATATATATATATATATATATATATATATATATATATGATCATATGAGAACATTTGCTTAGGGTGAGAACGCGAGAACAATCTTGTGCATCAATCTAATTAATTTTAATGGTCTAGATTAAATGTGTGTGAACGCGGATTAAATGTGTGCAAACGCGATTAAGTGTGTGCAAATTCGATTTATATAGATTGGTCTAGGTGACATTGTGAGATCAAATCTTGTGCATCAATCTAATAAATTTAATGGTCTAGATTGATCTAGATTAAGTGTGTGCGAACGCGATTGGTCTAGGCCATTAAATAATATTATATGGATGCAAACGATTTGTTTTCACGTTCTCACGTAAGCAAGGGTACATAATGAATATAGTTTTTAAAAAAATGCAGTGACACATTATAGTAATTTTGTGTAAGTTCATATTCTTGTCTTCGGGTGCATTTTTTCCTTCTTCCAGTTCACATTTTTTCTTCTTTGAGTGCATATTTTTGTTTTTCTTCTAGAGCACAGTTTCTCCCTTCGAGTGCACGTTGTTGTGCCTTGTAGTACACATTGTTGCTTTCCAGTGCACAATGTTATACCTTCCAATGCAAAATGTTGTACCTCCATTAGAATCAATATCAGCGTTGTATGCACAAATGAACTCTTGGGTGACGAGAAGGCCTGAAAGCTTAGAAAGAGTGACCAGCTCCGCCTTCGTTGTCAAGGACACCACTAGGGGCCGGAATTAAACTCTAAACGAGGCCACGAAAAATGTACCAATTCTGATCATTAAGGGGGACTGGCCGACTGACCAACGCCGCAAGATCCTCCACAACCACCTGCACACGGCCAAGGTAATTCGCAATTGAGGCATCACTTTGTTGGAGAGCTTGGAGCTGCTCGAGTAGCCGAAGAGCGCAAGCTCGCGTTGATGAGCCCAAGGTCTGTTCGATCGACTCCCAAACTTGCTTGGAGGTAGAACGACCAACGACAAGATACATTACCTCATTAGAGAGAGTCGAAATCAACATGAAAAAGATGGTTTGGTCTTGTTGAATGCCCGCCACAGGGGAAGAATGTGGCACTACAACTACGGATGGAAAGAGGCTAGGCTGGGCCGAACTTTAGAAAATTAGATCTGGACTTGCTATGAAAACTTGAGGCCTGAGCCTGTACATAGACTTTCTTTTAAGGCCCAAGCTTGAGCCTACAATAGGCTTGTCCTAGACTTAAGCCTTTAAAAGCCTATTTAATAGGTAAGTAATCAAAGATACCAATCATTACGTTGTGAAACTGTGTCCATCTTGGAAGGTGGACACGATTCTATGTTCATAATTACTGAACTATATGTTCATAATTATTAAGCTTTATGTTCATAATTTTTGAACTTCATATTCATAATTATTGAACTCTATATTCACAATTACAGAACTTTATGTTCATAATTACTGAACTATACGTTCATAATTATAAAGCTATATATTCATAATTTTTTAACTTCATATTCACAATTATTGAATCTCTATATTCATAATTATGTTCATAATTACGAACAGTTTTGAAACCGTGTCAACCTTGCAAGGTGGACACAGTTCCATAGCATAATTTGCCCAAAGATACTATATTGTAGGCTTTAGATATGCTTAGAGTCTATTTAAGATCAACATGTTATACATTTTATAAGGCTTACATATTTGTACAAAAAAAAAACAATAATAGATGAATAATTGTAGACGTAAGACACAACAAGTGTGTAGGTAGTGATCCTGTATATCCAGAGATGTTTAAGTCATGAGAAATCTGAGACTACTGATATCAAATGAGAACCACAATTCCAGAATGATATATTTACAGTAGAATTGTACAGTACATAAATACATAGAATGCACAACAAGAAGTGTCTTAATAGGTCTTACTTACTATGGTATGCAACTTTGGAATAACATTGTGTCCCAAAATTAAACTTAAATATTTGTATGACAAACAACCACAGAATTCACATATGATGAAGAGTAGCAGGTGGAATGTGAGACATGTCACTCTAATCAAGTTTCAGACTAGGACACCCTTTGATCTTCAAAGACTCCAGTGGTGGCATCCTACTTACCAGGTGATGGGGCACTGTCTTCAGTTTTCTGCAACAATCTACTTCTAACTCCCTCAAACATGGCATTATTTTTGACTCAATTGCTGCTTCTTTCTTCTTCAACTCTTCCCACTCCTTCCACTCTGAACAATATGAGAAGTGCAATTTCTTCAGCTTTGGAAAAGCAACACCACCTACTTCTGCTACTCCCAAAAACTCGCTCCCGACATATTTTAGCTCGTCCATAAGCCGTATGCAAAGCGTTTCAAGACAAGGCAGTTTTCCTAATGGAGGCAAACTTGAACAATTAAAGCACTCGTTGATTTCAAGAACTCGTAGATTATCAAGGGACAGTGCGATCCAGGAGGGTAACTGGATTCCTCTGTATCCATCAATCGTCAAACTTTGCAGCTTTGGAGGTGGTTTTAGAGCTTCCATCACATCTACTCTCACCTCACTTTCCCAAAAGAAATTGAAACGCAATTCTTTGAGGTGCTTCTTGTTTTTCAAGTCTGCGTTCTCGGCTTCCTCAACGTCTGCTGCATTGTTCAGATCACCAATAACATGAATTGACAGATTCCCTTGGAGTTGGTTCAACTTCTCCATGTATCCCAACTTACTTGACTCTTTCCCCACCACAAAGTCACTCAAAGTACAAAGCTGAGTTGCTTTGCTATACCTTGAGGCAAGACCTCCAACCTAGGGGTGTCTCTGACGTTAAGGTGTCTCAAGTTTATCAATTTGTCAATCCTTTCGGAAGTCTAGAAAGACGCCTACACCCTTCAAGATCTAAAGTTTGCAAGTTGTACAAAGAGCAATTGCGTCGGGTAACTCTTCTACTTGGCTGCAACTTAAATCAATGTACCTTAGATGAAGCAAATTTCCTATCTCCTTTGGGAGTTCGTGCAACTCACAGCCGCGCAATCCTAATACTCTCACAGATTTCAGACCATTGAACAGATCGGGAGTAAGTTCTTTTGCAGAAAGGTATTCGGCAAAAAAGCTGCGAAGCTTTCCAATGTCACAAACGGAGGCAGGATTCACAGGCCTTCCCGATTTCTGCCATGACAGATGGCGTAGATTTTCAATCTTGACCTTATCGTCGTGCTGGTCAATACTGTGGCATTCATTTCTGGTAAGGAACTCGGTAAAATCATGCACTATGTCATGCATTTTGCAAGATATGATAGTGTTGGAATCCATGTCATCTTTCTCCAAATCTTGGAAGAAAGAACGCATTGCTAAATCCCCAAATAACTCCCGGCCTTTTAGTTCCATCTGATTGTGATCACTTCCATTTGTTGTTGTCAGATAACCTTGTGCAATCCAAATTCTGATGAGCTTATTTACTTGTATATCATAATCCTTGGGAAAGATGGAACAATATGATAAACATCGCTTCATCTTTGGGGTTAAATCATCATAGCTTAGATACAAATGAGGAAAGAGATCTGTTGTCACTTCCTCCAACTCCCAAATTTTACTGTCGAAAACATTTTGCCATTCCTCCTCAGTGTTTTTGAAACAAAGCAGGCTCCCCATAGCCTTAACAGCAAGTGGGAGTCCTTTGCACTTTTGAGCAATTTTCTGGCCAATATCTTTCAGTTTCTTCACAATCCTCTTCCCTTCTCCCGGAAAACGCAATCCTGCTAAGCAACAACCAAGCATCCGAGTCGGATATTTGATCCAACCGGTGCATATACACAGTTCCCATCACTCTCGCAACCCGCTCGCTCCTCGAGGTCAACAAGATTCTACTCCCGGGGAGTCCAACCTTGAGAGAGTTCTTAAATGGCTCCCACTTTGCAGACTGCTCAGTCCACACATCATCCAACACAATCAGGAACCTTTTGTTGGACAAAATGGTTTGGATTCTTTCCAGTACACTTGCAGGTGAGACAGATTTGTGGAGCTTTTAGTCATGGACTCAACAAAGGCTTTTGCAATCTTGATCTCGTCGAAAGGGTGTGAAACACAAATCCACACCCTTTCATCAAAAATGAGCCTTGATCCCTTCATCCCCAAAGACCGTTGAGCAAGTGTAGTTTTCCCTATCCCTCCAGGCCACTATGGAAAACAACAGGGGGGCCATTTCTTATTGCTTCTTCTCCATCATCTTTCTTCACCAACTCTCTTACTAAATCACTGGCAGCAATATCCGACCTTGAATCTGGGATGTATCCACACAAACGAAGTGTGGTGACCCGTTTGGATTCCTGATCAGGGTGCGATGCAGAAGTGTGGGTTACAGAGAGAAAATTGTACTGGTCTTTCTCTTCACAATCTGATCAAGTCTGGAATCGAGTTCCTTTATTTTCAGAGCGATGTCGCGATGAACAACGAGCTTTTTGAAATGGAAACACGAAGGAAGGAAAGAGCTGCAACCTATTGTCTTTCTACGAATTACCGGAGGAAGCTGCTGCAAGCTCGGCCCTCTGGATCTGTTGTGTGAGAATTCTGGTGCGCCACTCGTCCAGAACGTTGTCTACTTCGTAGGAGAAGTCTTGGATCATATCGACCCAGAGCTTGACGCCACTTTCCTTGAAGCTTCTTTTCTCTGCATCATCTAATACTCCCTGATTTTCTTGAGCTTTGATGAGAGGTTTGTGATCTCCTTCTCCACACCCATCGCGCTCTTAGATCCTCAACTTGGTCCTTGAGGATGTTGAACAGCTGATCCACCAACGATGGGAGAATGAGAGGTCGGCCATGCTGTTGACTCTGTACACTCTCTCTCTCTTCTCAAATGATAATATATATATATATAATATTATATATATATATATATATATATATATATATATATATAAATATATATAAATATAATAATTATATTATATATGCAAAATTGATTATAATTGTCATAAAATAATTGTATAAGTATGTTGAAAATACAAAATACATAACATAAAGGAGACAAATTAAAAAATATTATGACATAAATATTAAATATATACCTTAATATGAAGGTTAACTCGCCAGGATTATCAAACAAAAACCATTGCGAGATAGTTTACTTAATTTGGTTGTTGTGATTTGAATACCTTTTTGTCAACTAAATCTCCTAAGGTGTTAATAGATTGGTATAACATAAATATTATTTTATTAAAAAAATTATTAAATTGTAGTACTAATTCCAGAATATTGGATTATATGTACTGTATATCATATGTAGTGAAAAAAAAATATGAACAACAGAATGAAACAATATTGACAAAAAGGGGCATCTTTTTATTACATAATTGTTCTTTGGAGTTTTCCTTGGGTAGGGGGAAGGAAAATAATGTACCCGCATGGAACAATGGAACAACAAGAACCTTACACATTTAGAGGGCAAGAGCCCTTTTATAGGCCCAAGGGAGGTGACGGGTTTGACCTGTCACTTTTGACCTCGACTCGAAGATTGGGACTAAAAATCGCTTGATCTTGACTTGATTACAAACGTGTCCATGGACGTATAGGTGGTCGGTGTTGGATATATATATCCTATCAATTATTATTATTATTATTATTATTATTATCATATATTATTATTATATTATTATTATATAATTGTTACCTTAGGTTATTTTACATTTAATCTAAACAGCTAACTTTTCAAATATCTTTTTATGAACTGTTAATATAATTCGCTGGTCAAATTCATTAATATAATCCGCTAACGCTAACCGCTAACTACTAATTGTCAAACAACGACATTGCGATGTAGTTTTCACTTCAATTTGTTGTGTGATTTGAATAGTCTTTTTGTCAACAAATCCCTTAAGTAGTTAATATGATTGACTTTATTAATTAACTTTTTTTCAAGGAATTAATAAATATGTATTATTTTTGTTGTAGCTACTAAATACTATTATTTAATTTAATAAGAGTAAAATAGAGTACTGATTATGCCAACTTTGATTGAGATGATGTTCGAACTTAAGACTTTTCTTATTGAAATCAATGAGTAACTTAACATGAACTAACAGAAATTAACGGAAAAGATAATATTCAACGGAAAAGTTAACGGATAATTAGATCCATTAAGGATAAATTAGAAAATCTTAAGGAAAAATTAAAATCTGATCAATCTGAGCCATTCATTTGATTAAAAAATTTGACGCCTTTTTTTCTACCAATTATAGGCCTAACTTTTTTGGGCTCTTATTAGTATAGTAGATATATATATGGCTACGTTCAAATGAGGACAACAATATATAGAGGACTGTGCTAACAGATAATGAGCACACGACAAATTAGTATCATGCACACAATTTAATACACAATGAACACAAGAATACATGTAAACATCAAGTTTCGAACCCAGACTCTATTAATTAACAAATCTATGCACACGTCATACAAATTATGGCACACCACTACATTCGGCCATGCACACGACATCAAAGCTAATGGCACACCATACTATATATATATTAATAATATATAATTATATTATATATATATATACGTATATATATAGAGGGGTTCAGGACTGCGGCAGTGTCTTCCGGTTGCGGTTATTTCTTACGGTGCGGCAACACCAATAGTTACCCAAATATTTGCACCATCAACGTTAGAAATACACCACACAAACACGATAACAGAGCCCTGCATCACCAAACACACACCATTAGGTGATAGTAAAAACCACCATAACTGTTCGGAAATACACCATTGGGGGTGGTGGTGTATTTTTTTGAGTCTGTGTGTATTTGTGAGTTTGTGGTGTATTTTGTGATGTTTTATTAATTTCATTGGGGTGTGTTTTATTACACGGTTGGTGCATATTGTTAACACTGTTGGTGTATTCTGGAATTTGACCGCACCGCCGCAACGGTAAGACCCCGCCGCATATGAGCGCTCTTTCTATATATATATATATATATATATATATATATATATATATATATATATATATATATATATATTTACTATATAAAATAGTCACATACTTTTGGGATACACAATAAAGCAAACAAATTCCTGCTCAATTAAAACGATAGAGTTTGGTAGCATTAAACAACAATAAGAAATATCTTTAAAAAAATAAGAATGATAGACTTTTGGATCCCCCGATTTACAACATTTGGTTATTCGATTTCCTTATAAGGGGAAATTTTATTCACACACCTATTTTGTTATTTGCACCACGGGAGATTCTATTTGCACACCTATTTTGCTATTTGCACCTCTTATATAATAGGTCAAATAGATGGTGCAAAATACCAAAGTGCTATTTGACTACTATTAATAAATGTGTCAAAGTATATTTATTATTTTATTTTTAACAATTAAAAAAAAAAAAAAAACGAAGAATACCCATCGCCTTCTCCGGTGAGAAGGCGACGGGACTGCCTTCTCACCGGAGGAAGGCGATGGCTGCTTCGTTTTTTTTTTTTTTTTTTTTTTTTTTTTTTTTAATGAAATGTTGACCTCATAAATGTAGTTTTAAATAGGGTGGTGCAAATAGCATTTTGACCACCCATCTATGCTATTTGCACCACCCATATCTTTATATTATAATTTACCACCTTTTTACATTTTCAATGCACTTTATACCTTATTTTAGTCAAAGGGGGTGCAAATAGCAACACCATTGCACACCTATTTAATATGTGTAATAACTTTATAGGTGGTGCAAATAAGAAAAGTGTTATTTGCACACTATCATTAAATGTTGTCAAAAGAGTAATATTTATTATCCATTGTTTTAACAATCAAATATAATTATTAAAAGAAAACAACCCGTCACCTTCTCTGGTGAGAAGGTGAGGGACTGTCTTCTCATCGGAGAAGGTGACGAGATCTCCTTTTTTTTTAAAAAAATATTTTAATTAATTAAATTTTGAATTAAAAAATTATTAATTGCAAGCTGACCAAGGTGGTGCAAATAGCAAAATGTACACACATTTGGCTATTTACACCACCTATGTAATATTAAAAGTTTTTATCTTTTTACAATTTTAAGATGCTTTATACCCACTTTTGATCAAAGGGTTGTGCAAATAGCAACAACCTTCTTATAATTTATAGGAAGTTGGATAACCAAAGATTGTAGATCGAGAATCCACAAGTTTGATCAAAGTTTTAGCTATAATTACCTAATGCAGCGTTCATGCTACAAACTTAAAACACCCA
>VALG01015985.1:0-11447 GCA_009835305.1 Ipomoea purpurea | reverse complement strand
CACTAAGAGTAAAAGAGAGAACAACATAACAATCAACACACAAGATGTTTACCCAGTTCGATACAGTGTTATCTACGTCTGGGGGACGATCACTTAGGCGTCCAATCCACTAAATCATAATCCAATGTACAAAGGTAGAGAAACAATAATCTCACCCAAGTGCCCCCCACACAAAGTACGTACCCAGTCTACAACAGATTTAGTGGATTGTTGAATGATGGAGAGCCAATGCATACAGAAGTCCAAGAAATCCCTTCTCTTGAGAGCCAACTCTGATGCAGTCCACTTCAGTAACGCTCTATTTCAGTTGTTCCCACAACTTGTGATCGTAGTGTCCTTTCGTTAAGCAACCATAATCATTCATGTTCATCATCATAATCACCATACACATAATTGTTTTGAGAAGGAGTAATCAAATCAAAGATGAGTTCTCATAAAAACTGTATGGAGTGTTTCTTCTGTCTCAAAGGCGTAACCCTAATTCTTGACGAATAAGAGTACTTATAGTTCCACCAATAAACACTCCCCATAGATATCTTTGATTGTAGAAGGTAGGACTGTAGTTTAGGAATGTAATCTTTGAAGATTAGGTCCATACCATTCCCGAAAATATACGCTGATCTTCTTTCCAAACTGTCTGCTAAAAACCGCGTTCAGCCTTATAGAAATCAGCTTCCTAAAACAGATCTTCAGTGTCAGTCCCTCTGTTGTTGTCTCTGATTGATCAGTCCTCTGTAGACCAACACAGACTCTAAGCTGAATCCTATCTTAGTATGCCATAATAATATTGCCAATTATAAGTTGGGTTTATAAAATAAAACACTAACAAACTCCCCCTTTGGCTATTATTTGGCAAAACAACTCGACTACTTAAAAACATATGAAACAAAAAACAACCAAGATAGGATTATCCAAAACAATAATTCGATTACAAAGCAGACAAGGAAAACAACATATATCATGCTGAAACAAAAGCAGAGTCAAGAAACCATTGTTTAACTAGATGCCATCACAACACATAACGCCCAGCTAGGGCAGAAGGTACAAAAAGAAACAACTCCAATCACAAACTCCCCTGAGTTCATTACTCCCCCTTTTTGCTAAAGGAGAGCCAAACCAAATCACGCGTTGGAGGGGGTCTCACTGTCAGACTTTGCTGGATCAGCAGCATCGCTTCTGTCAGGCTCAATTGAAGTAGAACAGTGGCCGTACCTTTTGTTCTCAAATATGATCACCACCCAATAAGCGCCGATCGACCATGTACAGGAGAGTCGGATTGTTCACCTCACTCGGCAAAGGTACAAGTCCCTGAGTTGTAAGAGATACCAAAGATCAAATTTGGAAAGGGCAGTCGTACCTTTTGTTTTCTTGGGTGGATCAGAGTGAGAATGTGATATTATATCCACGCCCCCAGATCAATAGTCATCTTCGTTCCAATTCTAAAAAGGAGACCAGCCAATTGCTTGCCAACAGTGTTGAAGTGAGCTGAAGGAAGCCAGTTGTGCAATGCAAGTCGATGTAGTATCATATATTTGGAGGTGAGCTGCGAGCTAGGCAAAGTATCCTTATCTCCAGTTGGCCATCTGTCAGCTTGACCACCAGTTATACTCTTGGCCACTGCATCCCAATAAGAGATAGCGTCCTCTTGGACTCCTTGCAGACCATAGTACTCGTTAATAACATCTGGACAAAACATACCACTTCCCACGAACAAAGATCTGCATTGGCGCTCACTAGACAAGTTGTCTACCTCATCATTTAGATTACAATAGAATTCATATGTGAGCAATTTTGAGTAAGGACAGATGCCAGACATAGTCTTTAGCAGACCAACTTCTTGCAACAACGGCAGAACATCACAGACATAGTTCATCTAATTTTCATCCACAGATCGTTGAACTATAAAATCTCTTCGGACCATGGTAGACCATTTGGCTTGAGCAGTAGGAGAAACGAACTGAGGTCTGTAGATGGACAGGTCAGAACTTTCAACAGTTGGAACTTCAGGAGTAAACACTCCTTCCTCTGGCACGAGTAGCTGGCTTCCCTTTTCTGGATGATGATGGTGGAACAGAAGTAGTTTGAGCAGCAACAGAACTCTTTTGCTTCACAGAAGACCTCAAAGTCTTAAACACTTGTTGAACAGGAGGATTGGTCTCAGTTTTCACGGGCTCACTAGACTTCCTTTTCTTTCAGGTTGATCTGTATTTGCAACATCATCACCAGATTCAACTACAACCTTCACAGGGATATTCTTTCTCTTCGATCGTCTTGTCTCCTTGGGAGGAGAATGAACAGGAGATACAGAATGACTGGAGTCAGAAACATGAGCAGAAGAGCTGCCAAGCAGATTTGTAACCTCACGGATTTTGAACTTTGTAGAATCAGGTGAGCAGTGGCCTCAATAGTTGGAAGTTCAGATGAAGGAGCTTGAGACCCATAAACTTCAGCCATAATTTTATCATCTTCACTTGAAGATTCAGATGGATGAATCACTCGATATGGTTTGGAATGGAAGCAGACGGTAGGCCAGCAAAATGGCGCACATGTTCCAGACTTTCACCCAACGAAGTTGCAGTGTATACTGGGATTCCACCAGATTTCTCAGGACTTGTGGGGACATGAGAGTCAACCGACTCAACAATAGCAGGTAATGTAGAAGGGTCATCAACAGGGCAGACTTCTTGGGATCAATGGCAGTCTCAGCAGAAGGCAGAGCAACATTATCAGCAGAAAATACAACCAAACTCAAATTATTGGTTCTTTAGTATATTTCACTTTCTCATCAGATACATGCAAGACACTATCTTTTATACAAATAGGCTCACTCAAGGACAAAGATGCAGGATCAGAAGGGTTTCTCAGAGTTTAAGGCAGATAAACTATCATTGTTAACAGGCACAGAAGAGGGAGTAGCAATAGATACAGACTCATCAGGTTTATCCGGGTGAATTTCAATAGGAGAGTCAGAATTATTAGACCTGTTTCAGAGGATCTCCAGTCTGTTTTTTGTCTCATCATGAGCAACCTGGAGGTACAGTGGCTGCGACTCTGCTCGTCGACGAGAAACTTCAGCAGATTCTAGGGCACGTTGCGCAAAATAATGGAGAAATGCCCGGCCGGCCGATTTCCATCCGAGGGTTCTTGGAATAGACACTAGATAGAACCTGATCACTGGCTTCAGAAACCATCATCAGGCAACTCTGTTGCATCGTCTGCAGACCAATCAGCATAAAACTCTGGGTAATTTGACATAACTGTCACCAAAATCTCATCGCGAAGCAGAGGTCAAGCTTGAGTTTCTTCTTCATGGCAAACTGTAAAAGTGTCGAATATGTTTAAACGCCACCTCTGGAGAATGTATCGTGCTTCTGAGGTTTGATAATGATGTTTCTACAGGGTCCGCCAGGAGAAGTCTTGTGAGAAGAGAAGAGGAAAGCAGAACGGCAAGGATGCAGAGAGAGAGAGAAAGACTGAGTTCTGAGATATGAACAGATATTTTTCTTCTCGGCCCGGTAACAAATGGACATAAGGTGATGAACCCTAATCGATTTGGCTAGTCAAATATCATGCAGACACGATTGATTGACACAACGGTACAGCTCCTTTTTAGGAAGAAAATGGAACCCAAGGAAATTTGAATTTCAACAATAAGATTAGAATCTTTAAGATATCCTTAAGATAATTAGGATATGAAATTCACTTAAAAATAGAGAGGAGTCTTAAAAGGAAATCGAACCATAAATCTGTCCCCGTATATTTAAACTTTTACTCCTCTCTGATTGACCAAATGATTGTATTAGTCAATTCTGCAAATCCCAGAGCAGACCTAAAGAATTTCGAAACGATTTGCGTCTAGTGGCTTAGTCAGAATATCAGCCAGTTGTTGTCAATTTGAATTTCCAATTCAATCTCCTTGGATCAACCAGGTCCGAATGTAATGATGCTTGATGTCAATATGCTTCGTTTGGAATGTTGAACTGGATTCTTAGAGATATTAATAGCACTGACATGTCACAATAGAGTGTCAAATCCCTTGAGTAAACGACCATAAATCCAGCAACATTTGTTTCATCCATACTAACTGAGTACAGCATCCCCACCAGCTATGTATTCTGCCTCTGCAGTGCTTAATGAAATTGAATTATGTTTCTTACTCGAGCCACGATACCAAAATTTTACCAACAAAGAAGCATCCACCAGAAGTACTCTTTCGATCATCAATATTTTCCTGCCCAATCAAGCATCACAGTATGCCAACAAGATGTTCACGTCCTTGGAGTACCAGAGAGCCATACTCAACGTTCCCTTACAATATTTCAGAATGCATTTGCACTATCAGATGCGATTCCTTGGGATCAGGATTGATACCTTGCACAAATTCCAACACTGAACATTATGTATGTCGACTAGCAGTTAGATACAACAAACTGCTATCAACTTCGATAGACTGTGTTATCCACTGAAACACCAGTTTCATCTTTTGATACTTTTTGTGGATGTAGAGATTGGTGTCCTAGATGGTTTTACATGATTCCAACTCAAACTTCTTGACAAGATTCTTAGCATACTTTTCTTGTGAGATAAAATATCCTTCAGAACTTTGCTTAACTTGCAGTCCTAGAAAATACGTCAGTTGACAAACCATGGACATCTCAAACTCTTCATTCATGACTTTTACTAACTCATCAGTGTATCTCTGGTAGGTTGACCCAAACACAATGTCATCAACATAGATTTGAGCAATGGTTATGAGACTTCCAGTAGTCTTTACAAACAAGGTTTTGTCGACACTACCCGTTTCATACCCATGCTGAAGCAAGTACTGTGTCAGTCTTTCATACCATGCCCTTGGAGCTTGTTTTAGACATAGAGAGCTTTTCGAAGCTTATAGACATATGATGGATGGTCTGGATCTTCGAATCCTTTAGGTTTGAGCCACATAGATGTCTTCGTGCAGATATCCATTCAGAAATGCTGTCTTAACATCCATCTGAAACAGTGTGAATCCCAGAATACATGCGACAACCAACAGAATCCTGATTGACTCGAGTCTTGCCACATGAGCAAACGTTCATCATAGTCAATTCCTTCAATCTGGGTGTACCCTTGTGCCACTAACCGAGCTTTGTTCCTTGCAATATTCCCAGCTTCATCTGTCTTATTCTTAAAGATCCACTTTGTTCCAATGACATTAACATGTTCAGGTTTTGGCACTAGATCCCAAACATGATTTCGCTCAAACTGGTGTAGCTCCTCTCGCATAGCCTTCATCATAGATAATCTTGTAGAGCTTCTTTAACATTTTTTTGGTTCAATCTTTGAGGGTATAACGGGCAGAACCAGATATCTCTGTAAGATTATTTCTTATTCGGCTTCTGGTCTTCATTCCATCTGTCAGATCTCCAATTGATGTTGTCTGAAGAATGGTTTTTCTGATTTCTGGTGGGTTTGTCTTTGCTTGTATCTACAAGATGAGTGCTTTCTTGATCATACGTTTCGTGCGCATCATCTGAGGGTTATAGTGTTTTGGGCTGGTTGTTGTCATATGTAGTTCTTGCTTCACTGACAGGAGGTACTGTTTCAAGGACCGATACTGGTGTTTCCACTGACTCATATGGGTTGTCATCTATCACCACATTTACTGATTCCATCACAGACTGAGTTCTCTTGTTGTAAATTCTGTATGCCCAACTGTTTGGAGAGTAGCCAAGAAAGATACTCTATCACTTTTGGGTTCAAATTTTCCTCTTTGTTCTCTGTCAATCAGGACATAGCACTTAGTTCCCAAGACAATGAAAGTACTTCAGATTAGGTTTCTTTCCCTTCCCAGATCTCATAGGGTGTTTGGTCGTACCAAGTTTAAGATAGGACTCTATTCAATGTATGGCAGGCTGTGTGGACTGCTTCAGCCCAGAAACGTTGTGGTAGATGAGAAGCATGCAACATGAACTCTAGCCATTTCCTGTAAGTCCTGTTCTTTCTTTCCAACCCCGTTTTGTTGAGTTGTCCTGGATCTGAGAATTCATGGGATATTCCGTTTCTGAACAAAAATCCGAATAGAGAAAGTTTTCGAATTCTTTTCCATGATCACTTCTCAGTCTCTGAATTTGATTATAGGCTCATCTTTTTCTTTTGAACACGGATGCACAGTGTTTTAAAAGCTGTGAAGGCCTCAGACTTTTCTCTTAGAAAGTTACCCAGCTGTATCTAGAGAAGTCATCTACACATACAAATATATATTTCTTTGATTCTTTCCACCAATGATCTCTATCTGAGTTGGCCCCATGAGATCTATATGTACCAGCTCTAGACATCTCTCTGTTGTGATTACTTTTACAACTTTATGTGGGGTTCTGATCTGTTTTCCAATAGCACAAACACCACACACCTTCTCCGGATCTATTCTGAGCTTAGGAACTCCCCTTACAGCATCTAGTCTAATCATTTTAATCCATGTCTCTGAAGTTTATGTGACCCAGTCGTCTGTGCCAGAGTTTTGATTCATCAGATTTGATAAATGCAGGCAATCTCATTTGTTAAACACATAGCAATTGTCTGAAGATTGAGTTCCTTCCATGACTAACTTATCTGAGTTGTCCACTAACTTCAGCAACAGTTGCGATTGAAAACCACATTCCAGTTGGTTGATCACACAACTGCGACTTATACTGATCAAATTAGCTTTCAATCCACTGACCAACAGAACTTCTTCCAAGTGAGGTAAACCAGGTACATTCAGTGTTCCTTTCCCAATTATTTTACCTTTTTGACCATCTCCATATGTAACAGACCCCACTGCTTGGTTGAATGGACATGAACACTTCAAATTCCCTGTCATAATGCCGTTAGAACAACCACTGTCGAAGTACCATCTTGTTTCAGTCATTGGATGCGGTTAGAACTATCGTGGGGGTACGCATATCACTTCTGACTTTCTAACCCAACCTGCCTTCTGAACGGAGCAATAGTGTTCTTCTTGTACTTCTCCTTTCTTGATCTCTATAGAAGAAATAACATTCTGGTTGCTGTATGCCCTTATTGTGTGACAGTAATGACAGGTAGAAGTATATTGTTTAACACGGACGAACTTATTTTTACGTTTTTAAGTACTGAGATTGAGGAACAGTTCTACCAAAAGTCATTGCCTGATGATTGACTATATTCATTCCTCTCGAATTCTTCCTGAACTGATTTACCAGATTTGTCGTTTATCATAACTGTAACCAGATATTTCGGAGCTGACAGACTTGATAATCCTTCTTTGATGAACACAGAGCACTCTTTGAAGACTCTCCACGCTCAGAAGCCAAGACCTTTTATCATTCGAATTTCTGCCTGAATCCAGTACTTTGTCTAAGTTGATGTGCGTATCACATCATCTAATATTCTTCTTCAAATCTTCTATTCTTTTATCAGTTTTCCTTCTCTGGATCTGGTTTGATATCAGGTCTTCTTTTAGGACAAGATCTGTGTTTAGTTTCTTCAGAAGATCATCCTTCAGTCTCAGTTTTCATTCAGATTCTTGTTGACTTTTCACCAGTTGTTCCCCAATTTGCAACAAGTTTGGCAAAATTCTACTTCCAGCTGAGGTGCCTCTCCTTCAAAATCATCAGTCGAGATGTAGGAATCTTCATTGGATTTCGTTATTCTCTTACTATTCATCCGTCTGTAAGAGATGATGCTAAAATTTCCTACATTGTCATTTGACTGATCATTTGTAGGTTTCCTCATCATCATCACTTAGTGTAGCGACTGACATAGCTTTCTTTCTTTTGAGGTACGTTGCATATTCAGCCGTATGTGTCCAAAACCTTCACATTCTCTGCATTGCCACTATTCGGTTTGAGGGATCATGCCTGGTATTAGGGTACTGTTTCTGTTGTTGGGACTTAGCTGTTTCTGTTTTGGCTTGCCGAACATTTTGTGGTTGAGTGGATTGCTGAGAGGAATGGGTAGTGTTTCATTTTGTCTGAGTATGAAGGAGTTCCACCTTTGTATTGTGACACTGGTTAGATTGTCCTTGACCCGTTTTGTTGAATCCTTTCAGGAATTTTCTTAAAGTTCTGGTGCAGAAGAGCCAAAGTTCATCATCTATGTCATCTGTGTTAGATTCTCGATCAGCTTCGGCCACAAAAGCAACCATGACTTGCCTTTTCATGTTAGAGACAGGAATACATCATTCAGCCAGTACTTTCAGTTTTGTATGTGCGTAGACTCCCAGTTATTGTTATTCTCTCGAGCACTTCTTTTCGCCTCATCTCTGTATGTTCCTGAATAGCTGTACTTTCATCGGAAGTGTTATGTGTATGTGGATTCGTAAGGTATCTTTTTGACAGTACTCGTCTCATCTAAGTGATAAGGATATTCAATCCAGTAATGCAGCTTTTTATTTCAGGTAAGATTCTTGTACTCGGCTTGTTTTGTGAAATGTGAAATATTTCATTTCTTATTCATTTCTGATGAGCTTTCAACATTCTGACAGATACCATTCTGCAGTTTTGACTGTTATGATGCATCACTATGTACTCATAATTCTGTTTCCAGATTCCCATACTGCGCTTTGGCTTCTTTACGGCCCGTGACCAAGGGTAAACCAACAGATTCAAATCTGAGCAGAGATTCATACCACATAGATTCAAAGCTTTGTCTGTCTCATCATCAGAGGCATTCTTTCAATTCTTTTTCAGGTTTCAATGCGGTTTTTTCTCCAGTATTCCATCAGAATTCTGAATTGTTGGTTTGTTCATCCAGATAAAACAGCTTTCACTAAACCTAGTACCTTTGTGCTTGAAGTTAGAATTCCATCGCGCAGCCTTCCACGAAGAGTCAGCTTGTGACCATCCTAGTTCCAGCGAGGGTTTGTCATACTCTCGCATCCATGCCTGAACACCCAGAAAGACCAGGCCAAACGAACACACATGACACACTTCCAAAGAAGAGAGACTAATGGCAAATTAAAATCCCGTGATCCAAGTCAACTATGTAAGACTTAAAAGCTGATACCACATGTAATTTTGCATTTCCGTCATTCTTAAGTCAAGTTTACTGGATTAATAGTCTGCGGAAATAGACTGACTGATTCATCCGACGAAGTCAGTAAAAGTAAGATAGAATTATGGTAGAGATACAAGAGAAAGAGATACCGACACAACAACAACCACACAACAATGTTAGCCCCAGTTCGATAACAATGCAATGTGTATCTACGTCTGGACGATCACATAGGCGTCCAATCACACTAAATCTATCAATCGCAATGTACAAAGGTAGGGAGGGGGAGGATGGCGGAGAGGGTGGAAAATACATCCTCAGCCGAACCAACCGTGCCCCACCACAAGGTACGTACGCCCAATCTACAACAGTTTTAGTGGATGTTGAAGATGGAGAGCCATGCATCCAGAAAGTCCAAAGGAAATCCCCTTCTCTTCGGAGAGCCAAACTCTGATGGGGCATCCACTTTCAGTGACCGCTCTGTTCCAGTTGTTGTCCCAACAACTGTGTGATCGTAGTGTCCTTTCGTTTAAGCGACAGGAATCCTTCTCATGTTCTTCATCATAATCACCATACACATATTGTGTTGAGAAGGGTGTGTCGAATCAAAGATGAGATTCTCATAAAACCATATGGAGTGTTTCTTCTCTCTCAAAAGCGTAACCCTAATTCTGTCGAATAAGAATACTTATAGTTCCATCAATAAACACTCTCCATAGATAACTTTAATTGTAGATGGTAGGACTATATTTGAAGAATGTAATCTTGAAGATTCGGTCCATACCTTTCAAGAAAATATATACGCTGATCTTTCTTTCCAAACTTGTCTTCTTATTCCGCGTACAACTTTAAAGAAATCAGCTTCCTAAAATAGATCTTCAGTGTCAGTCCCTCTATCGTTGTGTCCGATTGATCAGTCTCTGTAAGAACAAAACTGACACTAAGCCAATCCTATCTTAGTATGCCATAATAATATTGTCAATTATAAGTTTGGGGTTTTTTGACAAATAAAACACTAACAGTTATGCTGTCCATGAAAGGAGAAATACAAATATTATTAAAAGTTAAGAGAAGCTTTTTCACGATTTAGAGGTAATTAAGCTTTTGAATGTTGTAATACATATTAGTGTTTACAGTTTCTACTAATCAGTTTACATTAATTTTTTATTTATTTATTTTTGGTTTCTAGAAGAACCTATCTCCATTGCAACATCCCAAATGAAATACTTGGATAAGTTCTCAAATCAGTTCACAGTAGGGGAAAGTTTATTGTATCAAAAAACTTCTTGGTAATCTTTAATTATTATCAGTAATAAGCTCACTCCTTGACGAATACATGATTAAGTTGAACCATTCAACTACTATTCAAAGACCACCGTAGGAAGGCCTTTGCTAAGTGTATATTCAGGCTTTGCAGTTTTGATGAATATTCTAGGCAGAATTATTCATGAGAAATTATTATTGGTTAGCTAAACAATACTTTTTCTTTACACTATAAACTCCCTGATTAGTTTCATGTTTAATTTCTTAATCTATAGGTTTTTTTTTTTTTAAAAAAAAAAAAAAAACTCTAAAGTCAATGTTTGTTGTCAAATATTTTCTTCTAATGTCATTGGCAGGTTGTTGGAGTTTTATGCATAATAAAGTTCAGATTACTATAGAAGTTATCCATCAAAGCGGGTGAATTTTATTATTGGGAAAAAAGACTCCAAGTAAGTTTTTAGAAATTTAAAATTCTTGATTTCAATACAGTAAAAAAGAATAAAACCTTTTTTTTAACATGAATATTCATCCACTGTTTTAAGAACAATAGGACTAAAATGCACAGTAATGGCATTCACATGTGGATGAAATGTACTGCCCCTAAAATTTGACCTAACAATGTTGTATGACCCTATAATATTCTGTTGCAAATTTGTAGAGCAAAGCACTTAGACAAAGTTTAAATCTCCTTTATTACAATTATTTATACACATTGCTAACCGTAAAATAAACATCTAACAACTTATTTTATTTATTTAGCTAAAGTCAGAATATCAGTTCATATACATGCAACCAAGGTTTGGATAAATCATGATTGTCCAGAAGTTTGAAGTATTCAAGGCTAGGGTAAATTTTAACTTTTTCATCAATGGCTATTTATTTATTTAACTTATCTGACCATTGAAAACTTTTTCCAGTTTGAAGGATCATCCAGACTCCTATTCAGGAGTATGACAAATGTTTTCAAGCCATTTTCATAAACCTAACAGTCAGAAAATACTTCTTGCAAGAGACCTATGATTGTCAGTCACCAAATAAGCTTGAAATTATAACAGGGCCTAGGTAATAATCAATTACAGTCTCTTAGTGTATCCAAATAATATTTTTAGATCGTTCCTATTTGGATAATTGAACTCTCTGTTCTATTTGACTAAAATACAACAGCCAGGCTTAATTACTAATGGTTCCTG